>JAGQDJ010000223.1:0-174389 GCA_022885665.1 Triops longicaudatus | reverse complement strand
TGCGGCTGTGCACATCTTTACTTTCGTTAACGCAAAGGAGGGCAATACTCGTAAGAGATATGTTTTTTATTACGCGGTAAGTTTACCCTAAGTTCGACGAGGCTTTGGAAGCCTTAAACTGAAAGCTTTGCCATAGGTTTGTTTTGTGGAAGACATCTTCTTGATAGTTTTCTGGTTTATTGCGACGGATTCAGCGTTGTGGTTTCGCCTACCCGCACTTGTTACGTACTTTGGTGCTTTTGTCGTTGGAGTTCTATTGCTCATCGTTTATCATGTCTTCTTTCACCCGGTAACGAAAGGCAAATATGCGCTCATCTTAAGCGGAGAATCGGCCAGGGACTCGCACGGAACAACTACGCCCAACAGACGTGGCTAAACGGTACCTTGGATTGGGAAGGGCAAGGTGTTCTGGAAAGTACCTTATTTTGTGCCTTGCTAATTCTGGCTAGACAAGTGTTCATACTCGGTTCTTATTGTGACAAGTTTTTCAGACTCTGTCGCTCATTTTCTGTCAGTCATATGAACATTTGGTGCTTGATTTTTTAAAACACTGCGAAATCGGCTCAGACGCAACATAAAACCAAAAAAGCTGTATCTCAAACGTTTAATACCATTTAATGACAGTTTGTTTAGCATTTGTTAATAAATACTTCTCGAAGTACGACCTCATTTAGTGTGCGAATAATCCAAGTGGTGTTCAGCAGCTGAGCGTAAATCCCCCGAAAACAAACTCCTTCTGGGAAAGTACCATGGGAAATTGTGAGCCGTCGCACTGTAAAAACGGTAAAAAAAAAGCCAATCAAATGAAGACTATGGAAAGAATAAGACTAATATTGTTCGTAATATCGTTGAAAACTGCAGTACATCTATAGCCGTACGCTCAGTGGCGCAGCCAGGGGTAGGCCCGGCAGGCCGAGGCCTACCCCGAAATCCTTAAAAAAAATAAAGTTGCGTTGAAATCCTTTAAAATTGAGGCAAATTGAGGGGCGTTTGAGTGTATAGGCCTACCCCGAAACAAATTCCTAGCTGCGCCTCTGATACTAACTAAGCCTAATTAGCTAGCTGATACTAACTTAACTTAAATAGCGTAACCTAACCTAACCGCGGAAACATTCTTTAAGCTAATTAACTTAAATCTATCTAGATAACCTAACATAACCATTCCTAAACTAAGACCTCACAACTGGTTTAACTTGAACTTGGGAAACTAAAAAAGCATTGCGGCAAAATGCCGTTTTTAACTACTTTTCACCATCTAGAAGAACAATAAGGAAATTCTCTTGTTAACGAAAAAGAATATTAATCAAATAAGGTGATGAAACTGCATACTTCTGTTATCTTAGCAACGTCACTTCAGGCCTAACTGGTACTACTTTATTTTTGTCTGTTTTCAAAATTTCTGCTTCTGCACATAAAAAAGTAAAAGAATACAGGAACTCGACGTATTTGGAGAAATTGGTGTCGCAGACTCCCGTGTGAGTTGGTGACACGCTGGCATGGTAGTGCATTTCAAAATTATTATCGAAAATGTGTCAAAATTTCTGAGAAAGGAGGCTAAAGAGATACTGTAACGTTTACTTAAATAAGCACAATCTCGTGCTCAGCCTGAGTTGTCTGCTTGAGTGCGGCACGACAACTGCCTGTGTATTCTAAAAGTCCTAATTCCAATACAAATGGCACAGGAAAGGATCAAGCCTTTCTAGAACACATCGTGCGAAATCTATAAGAATGTCCTGACACTCAAAAATAAGTGCTACAGTTCATCTTTGGACCATAAAATACGTAACACCCCGGTAAACAAACAAAAGGTTCCGAAAAGGTGCACACTCCTTAGCGCTGGCAAGAACAGAAACAGCTGCTTGGCAATTAATCTAAGCTTTCAGTGGAAAAAGCTTATTCCGTTTTTAGCAATACATAATTGCAATTGTCAATGCCAGCGTTTCCTGTGTTTGGAAACTCGCTGCTTGAAATTGCGCAGATCCAAGTAAGCTGTTATTCGAAAGTATTTCTGGTAGAAACTTGTAACTATACCTAATCAAATAATTTTCTGCACACTTGTACGCTTGTCAAAAGAGCTGGTTCAACTTCTACTGTAAACTCTATTTTTGTTTAGCAAATAAAAGCGTACAACAAACAAGGAAAGACCGGATGCTTTATAATTACTCCATTTATTAGCAGCAGACAATAGTTTATTATCGGATTCTGGAAACTGGATAAATGACTGCACTTTTATTGCGGTAAAGAAAACCCCAACGTATTTATTTTAAGTCTTACATATACGCAGGACTACATTAAGTGCACTGAGTTTCTTACCGACAGTGACCAAGATACAGTCATCAAGATGAGCAAATGTACATTTGCAATCTTTACGTTGGTGTTTGCGGTGGCTCTAGCTGTTTCTGAATACAGTCAGCCAGTAAGAAGAATTTGCTTATTTTTTCCTACCCTTATGGCTTTTAGCATTCTCAAACAATTAAATGCACTTCTGGTCAGGATGCAACCCACGCTCAACTTGCCTCTGATGGAACCAGCTGGGTAACGTACCATTTATTAAATAATCAACGTCTTTTTGAGCTTCGTTCTCTATTCTCTGTTCAATTTCATTGACCCAGTTAATCTCCTAAAAACGTCATTGCTTTCGTTAGTCAATTTCTTACCGTAAATGGTTTCTTTCAGTTCGCATTTCGAAGCATTTACGAGCGATTCTTCTCGTGTTCTAAAAAGTTCCACACAAAAAGCACGACACCACGAGCTAGTACAACTCCAGCTGGTACAACTCCAGCAGGCACAACTCCAGGAACCACAGCAGCGGCATCAGGGCCTGAGGCTTGTCCGTACAGTGCCGGTGGATTATCCCCTTACACCAGGAACGGTAATCATTTTCTGTACTTCAAACATAGAGGAGGGTAGGGACAATAGTAACATTTCGCGCTTTGTCACCTTTTTCTCGTAGCACGAACTTTGTTGTCATCTGAATGCACAACCACTCGATGCAGGTGTTTCTCTAATCTCTGTCAGGCTGTTGTATGCTTCTTACAAACGAAAAATAGGAGAAAAATAGCCTTCACAATAGGAGATTTTCGTTTATTTAACCGTCTAACTCGTGGAAGCCAAAGTAACGTCGTGTCTAACGTGCGTTTTCCCACAAGACAATTAAGCAATCAAATTTCTTATGCTGCTCTAAGCGTATCATAACGAAAGCTTGCAGTTACAACCAGAAGCAACATTGGAAGTTTTTAGCTTCATCTCCGTTAAGAAATAGTAAATTGTAAGAAAAGGTCTAAAACAGACAATTACATCGTTGTGGGTGCGCCATTTTCAAACGCAGCACGGTTACCATGACGGCATCTTAAAGCTAAAAAGTTTGTTGTTCTTACATATTTCTATAGTTATATAGTTGTTTTCTTCGCCATCGTTAACAGCTGATTTATGAGCTTCAGTGAATACATCCTTAGCCCTTTTCTCCGGTGGTGGATTTGCTTACAGCCAACAGTGCTGAACTCCAAAGCAAGCTACGTCATGCAGCGTTTCCGTTTCTCACGACTCATTTCCAGAAATCGGCTGTTTTCCTGTCGCTTCGACGGTTGTCCTGATATCTTTAGGCCTCCTGAAAAATTAACTAAAGGACTGTAGTATCTGAGATTTTCTCGTCTCGTTTGGTAGCATTCAACGAGCTCAAATAATATTCTATAAGAATCATTGGGTATGTATAGTGAACACAGCGGGCAAAACAGTATTACCCGTGTATTTTTTTTAGAAAAGGTAGGAACAGCACACATTCTTGATGAATTTGACTAATTATCATTATTCCAAATGCAACTTTGTGTAGTGCTACTTAATGTTGTGTGACATAAATGTGATTTGATGAAACCTCTCGTTCAAATTTATGGCTTTTGGTACATTCGTGTAAACGGTACTATTGTCCCTACTTTCTTATATGCTCTTATATGGTGCTTAACCGTGAAAACTATCCTGGAAAATAGTCAAGTGATGTTGACATGAAATATTCCAGCTCCTTCACCCTCTAAATCTGAATGTTTCGAGTTTATGTCCTATCATGTGATCTGCAGGTACTATTTGCCCAGCATTGTCGAAGTGCCTATGCAGTCAGGCTCTGACAGAAGGAATTAAGTCTACGACGCAAAATGGAAATGACTGTTTTACAACTTGCGCCAACTACCCGAATTGTGCTGTTTTTTCTTACAGCGGTGGTACCTGCACCCTGGCTGATACCAGCACTACGCCAGTGTTTGGGCCAGGGTTCGCGGCCTTTGCATGCTACTGCCAAGTAACGCTACTTAATCAATTGTCATGAAGTGTTGTAACCAATTTCTATTTCTTCAGAAATAATCTACGAATTGAATGTGTAGCATCTATAAACTGGTTCTTGAATTGAAAGAATGCCGTAAATCTTTATTCCTTCCGGTAAAACCACGCCTCTTCCTTTCGCTATCCACTTCATGGCAGTCCACAGCACTTCGGTAATCTGTTAGTAGAACGGTGGCGGGATTAACTACACTTACCTTACACCTCTGGTCGTTCTTTGATTTTAATTAGTTTGGCAATAAAACATCGCATACGAAGTGTAATCCTTCCCTACTATTTTCTTCTTCTGCAACAATTTGGATTTCTGTCAGGAATTGCAGAACAACAGGAATGGAATAGAAACGGAATTGTATTCACTTCAGGAAATGTTGTGTATACACTTAGGGTTGTTGACTTCACCTAAGTGAATAACACTCTGGTTCGTGAACCAGAGTGAACCAGAGTGCACAACTATATCTACAAGAGGCGAGGTTGCCAAAGGGGATTGCGCAATACCAGACCTCGCAACTGTTGTGGGGCCAGGTTGACCTGATCCCACATGGGCCGCAACACGTTTGGAAAGCGAGGTTCTACACTACGAGTCGAGATCCGGGTCGAGTCATGAGTCAAGGTCATGACAATTTCTCTATAGCACTGTTCCTATCTAATATAATAAAGAAACTCGTTGTTTGTGTCGGTAGGGCGAAATGCGCCAAAACTACTTTCAATTTTGTTCATTTATTTTATGCCTTATCAATGATTTTTTAATTTTATCGTCCTTTTGAAATTTGTTTCAAGCTTTTAGTCAGAATTGCTCTATGAATTTTTGCATGTTCGTATTCAATGTTCAACTTTTGCTCGTTTGCGTCGACTTATCTACGAGAGTATTATATGGTTGTTTCCATATGCGCTTATGACTTTTTAATGCCATTAGTATCCTTTTCGTTTTAATTCTTCTTCCGGCTGTAACAGTTTTCTATTCTATTCTTGAAAAATCTTTTCTGTTGCATTCCACTGTTCTTGTCGTTTTATGGTTTGCAGCTTCGTCAACTTTAAGTGTTCCTGGAGAATAACTAGAAACGAGAGGTAAGACAAGATTCTTCGCGGTACAGAATAGTACGGTTACAAATTCCAAGGCTTTGTTACTATTCTGTCAGTTTATAGTACGTTAGAATTCCTTGCTGCCAAATTTCGACTTTGATTTTCTTTTCATTCAAGCAGTTGACTTCTTTCTTGAGTTTTTCAGAGCTGTTATATTCCCTCGTACGATGGAAGTTTGGATTAAGAATTTTTTGAATATGCTTGTTGCTTGAATATGAATGTTGCTTTTTGCAAAATAATTTATTGGGCATTTGGCAAATCTCCTATTATTTCTCCTATTATTATAAATTTCCTATTTAATTGGGAATCTCCTTTGTCAATCTATAAGATACTTCTTAGAATCGTATCATTCACTAATTGGTACTTCTGTACGACGAAGCCTGTCTTCCAATTTCCCTGATGTAAGGTTAGGTAGCATTTGTCTTTCGAAAAGCTGATTGTACAGCATCCCTGTTCCGGCCGAGCCGCTCTGGTTTTTCCTAGCTAAACAACTGATGTGGTTACGCCAAGTATATATTGAAGGATTATCGTGTCTCCCTACATTATAACTCATACAACGTTCATGTTCAGTTCAACAATAGTACGAAAACGACATTCGCAATCATAAAATGCGATACTTCTAAACAGAATTTGAACTAAAGTTCACATTCTGTACCCTGAAATAGCGAAGCTCAATAACATTGGAGTATGCCGAATAGCCGAATATGGGTACCGAAGTAGCCGCGTATTTGTGTAAATTTTTGTCAGTGTGTAGAAAATTTAATGAAAGATTTCCACAGACATGATGAACACAGAAAAACGCATGGCTTTCTTTCATTTTTTTTATAGTTATCCAAGAATAATTTAAGATTTTTATCTATTTCTTGCACTCGATGTATTTTCCAGAATCTCTGTCAGAGACTGAATATTTGTTGAATTTTGAAGCACGGTTCCTTCTCCTGAGTGGGCAGTTACCTACATTAAATGAAATCTGCGAAAGATCTGCTGTATAAGATGTACGTTGAAGTAACAATACATGTGATATATCACGAAAATACGCTAAGACAAAACTCCGCGTTACACGAAATTTGCTGCTTAAGTGTCGACTATAGTACTTCATTTTGAACAAAGTTCCTGCCAGAAAGAAGTCTAGAAATAGTTAAAAAAAAAAAAAAAACAGCACTAGGTGTCACCTGTCACAAGTTGCATAGGTAACATACTACGCGTAGCTTTTCTATTTCGAATAACAATTCTATCACTAAGCGCTATGGCCGAGCGGTCTAAGGCATTGCCTTGGGATCGCAGGGTCGTGGGTTCGAATCCCCGTGTCTGCTATTTGGTTTTTCAGAGGAAAAAACCCTGACTATGCCCTGGCCTGCTTTCTATGGTACCTGGTATATCCCAATAAAATGGAATTACCAAGAGTACCACCGGAAACAGCATGGGAAGCAGGAAAAGGGATAGGAAAGGGTGAACGAGACCTCGAAAAGCATGATGCTGGCATCGTGCATCGGACTTTTTTCCATGTTATTCCTTATGGGATTTCAAACTTTTTGGCTCCTGAGACGCCCTAAGGGCATAATTTAATATTCAAGCTCAGTTTTCTCGCTTATTTGAAGGGCTAGCGCAATAATTCTTACAGATTCGGAATCCTCTCGTCGAGATGGACAATTTGCATGCCTTAATTTCTAAATTGCAGACATGTCGGTTAATTAGGTTACGTCAGAATTACCATAATCTTTGTAATTCCAATAAAATTATTAAGTACGATAATAATTGTTCTAATACAACAAACCTTTATTGGCAGAAATAAAATTACTACCGTGGATTTGTCGCTGTCAAGCGCAACTAATTCGCTAGAAATTTTATTACAAGCACTTTTCATATGTAAAAAAAATCGTGGTGCTTTTTCACGCACCCCAATACACAAATACCTAATAGTATTTTTGAACGTTCTGACGACCTCATAGCCGAAATCTTTTTATACATCTCGACTGGTCTGAAAAAAAGTATTTTCACGATGAACGGAGGTAAAATATAATAATCACGCGCAATTTTGGCATAAATGTTGTGTATCACGTTTTGATTCGCCTTAACAAAAAACACGCAATTTTACATTCTTAGAAATAATATAACGAGAGGCAATAAGACCACCTTAGGCAGAGGACATAGAAATCATACACATTAACATGAATTAATTACAAATTCCATCCGCGAATCATGTTGGGACCCAAAGTTTTCCATTCCTGCTGTGTCACTATTGCTTGCTCGAACCCTTAGCTATTCGCTAGAACACTTGCTCCAATATACGATGCATGATACCGATCCGGAGATGTGTGAACCTTTATAAAAACTGATAGTAATAAAATCGATAAATAAAAAAATATCGTCTCCTTTTACCTTAGGTTGAATGTTCGTTGGTGCGAAACGTTATAACTCGGATTCAAGTCTCGGTACAAATCCTGGACGCATGCTCACCACCAGTTACGAAAACACTCTTCCACGTGTGTTTTCTAATGTCAATTCCACTTTCCTAGTGGCATAATTAGCATTATTTTTTAATGCTTTTAATCGTAGGGAAAAGTTACTTGGACGGCTTTCCAGAACGTGTTTGTGCGTTTTCAGGTGGGTAGTTTGTCTAAGTAGCCTTCGATGCTTGTATTTTGTTCTCCAGAAGCGTCAAACGGAACAGGTGTCATAATTTTGTACAAGTAGTTCAGCAACGCTGTCTGAAAAGTAAAGTAAAATATTAAAATAAAATACTAAAAATATTAAAAATGTGCAACGTAGGACGAAGCTCAACTTACAGGGTCCCATTTCTTCGTAATGGCTCTAGGACGTAGTAAATCGGGGTCAATTGTAACCAATTGCTTATGAATAGGTTCCACAGCCTCGTTAAATTGGAAAAGCTTTCCAACATGTGACGTGCTGCGGCTTTTAGGAATCGAATCGTTGGAGTTTTCAGTCACAAAAACCGGAGAGGCGAACTTCTTCTTCGATACTGGTTCGGCTGGAGCCACTGGCGCCATTGTCACTACCGGCATCGCTCAATGGCTCCTTCAAGCTTCTATTGCTGTTGGTATGTGTTGTCATTGCTCTTTCGATAGCTTCTTCGATGTGGGTAGACTCAGATGGATTTCTTAGCACTTTCACGGACGAAAGCAACTTTTGTTCGATAGCGAATGCACCGTACGGAGTAGTTATCTAAGAAAAACGGTATTTAGTTACTATTTCACAAGGCTTGAGATATATAAGCTTAGGCTTAATTAGGTCACGGAAATATTGAAAACCTATCGAAGAGAAATTTTTTACACACACACGAAAACTTTTGAAGGTTTGCTATTCACATTTAGCACTTAATGGTCGACATTTTCAGAGAAGAGTGAGAAACCAAATTTGAAAAGATTCCGGAAGCTTAGATAAGCAAGATGTCAAACTGCAGTGTAGTAATAACACATTTAATAATAATAATAATAATAATAATAATAATAATAATAATAATAATAATAATAATAATAATAATAATAATAATAATAATAATAATAATAATAATAATAATAATAATAATAATAATAATAATAATATAATTATGATGATGGTAATAGTAGTAATAATAGTAACAGTAATAAAGGAAACCAGCACATGAAACGAATCTGTAGACTGAATTCGTGCTAAAGAGGTGATTTTACGTCAGAATTGAACGACCATAGGGTGAGATATTAATATACAATTTCGAATTTCCTGATTTTCGGACTGGAAGTATAATTCAGGTTCAACAATAAGGGACAAAAATGTGTTCATTGATCCCAAATTACACGGAAACACAGGACTTACAAATAGCAGGAAATCTGAACGAAAATACGAAACAAGGCAACCTATTATACACGAAGTATACAAAGAGCCCAAAGCATGCAACTAATGATGAAAAGTAGAACTCAAGCTCTAGGAAATAGATGAAAATCATATAGTTTGACCATAAGGTTTCAGTTACTCGGATAAAAGCTGGAGCTTCCAGTAAAGGTCATTCAGGTCACAACGGAAAGGAATAACGATGACGTATCTCCCGGTCGTGTAAAGTTGGAACCCTAAAAATGTTCATATCTTTAAAATGCACTTAATCCCATGACAGGCTCGAAAACGCATTCTCACTTAAACGAAACACAACCGAACGTTCCCAAATGTGAAAAAAAAAAACATTTTAGAAGGAAATAGTTCGTCCGATTCCCTGCACCAAAATTCAGAACTTCACAAGCCCACGCCAGACAAACGACTGATGACATACTCTCGTACGATGATTGGTAGAGGGAGGAGCATATTCGTCATAACCGTTCCCAAAGCGAACTGTATTCAAACGTATTTTAACTTGTCCGACTCCAGTCAGTCAAATTAATTTCTTTCCCCGTTAATCCATAAAGTGGATGGTACGCTAAAAACGAGAATTTTGAATACCCTGAACATCGAGACATTACGCCATGGAAATTTTGTTATATTAAATGTCAATAATTAGACAGTATTTATTCTGAAAAATAGTGTCCCTGCGCCGAAAGACGGCAATTGAAGCCACCTAAATCTGTGCGTATTAGCACCAAAAGTTGATTCAAACTAATTTCAAAGAATTATATTTCTGCCCCAAAGGACGGCAAATAAGGCCCGTAAATAGTGGAGCCCAAAACTCTCAAATTTAGATGCAATGCAACCTGAAAGAAAGGAAAGCTTATAGCTATTTCTGGAATAACTGAAAGCCACGTTTCGGTCCTTGTGTTTTTTTTTTTTTTAAAATTACAGTTACAAACAAGCAGCTAAAGTAAACAAACAAACATTGCAAAAGAATAAAACAGGCCACTGAAACAGATTAGGCACGGAATTGCTCCTGAACAGAAAAGATGAAGCTGACAGCTTAGAATCAATTGTTTTTCCACTAAAGATAGTTCCATGAAAGCAGTCCAACATCGGGGAAAAGCTTTGCTTGCTGATTCAAAAAATCAGGTGTGCTTTGCCTAGCAGCACGCTGAGAATCACTTGTTCACGATTTTTTATGAATTATTTTGCATGAATTTCCTAGAATTTACTGTTTTAAGGGTCACCGCTCCTGCAAACTCATTACCAAAGAATAAGTGAAGCCTGGCACACACAGGAAAAAGTTCAATTTTTAACGACACAAACCCATTAAGTAAAAGGACTGTCGCATTAGTTAATAGAGGGTTCCATTCTTTGGATTCTTAAGTCCCCATTTGCATGGGGTGCATTGTTGTAGTGTGTAAACCACTGAAAAGCAGTTTTCCACTGCAATCTAATCCATGCTGTCCTTTTTGGGTGACGCCACACTAACCTATTGAGGGAAAAAGCTACCTTTATACTCTTGTTTCATACTTCTTATTTTCTGTGTTGTTCTTTTTCGCTGTTTTACACATCGATTTTAAGTAAAATAAAAAAGTGTAACCAGAAAGGAGGTGCTCCAAATTTTTCTTAACCCTCCCCCTAAAAAAGGTGCACCACAAATAGTTCTTTATTGAGTTTAAAGTTGACAATATAACCCTCAGCTTAATGTATCCAATAACGCACTTAACAATAAGCAAACTATGGGTATGCTTTGTGTCATCTGAATCAGACTACAGGGAAAGCGATCACCCTTTACATGCATTTTGCACGTCTTACTAAATTGCAAAATCTGCTCATTCAAATTTTCTAGTAAGTTTGCTAGATTAGTCAAACCCAAGTCTGCGGCTGCTGTCTGTTTTGGTGTTTTCTATGAATAATAGTCCGATAAGTACAAGCAGAAAGTGACACTTGCTTACTAGCCTTTTTCTCGTTTAGGATCGGAAGATAGAAGGTGGTGGTGGGGTTACAGAGAGAGACATATCACAAGTCTGTGATAGAGAGTGGGGTGGATTTTCCTTCCTTCCTTCTCCAAGGGTTAAAGAGCGGTTGCAGAGTGGCGTAAATAACTTCCTCCCTCTCGCCACCCCAGCCTCTTTTCCTCTCACCCTGTCGCGGCGGGGCGCATGTGTGAATGCAAAGCAAAGAGAGCCGCTCAATATTCTCCGAGAAGCTGAAGCCCCAAATCCCTCTTTTGCTTCACTCCTGGGCGTCTTATATTCCGTTTTTGTGTGATCCCTAACGTTATAGGACAAGTATGATATGTTACTGTTTCCTCTCGTTTTCTAAGTGAGCAGATTGCCTTCCAAAAATTGTGTCTCTTTTCTCACCCGATTGTATTTTTCTTCGGATTGGAAATTCGTGATGGCCTTACCCTTGACTAAATCCAGTGAAAAACACGCCACGACCACACATATGTAGCAAGCGTTTGCTGTTTTCTGCGCCCTGCGTTCAGCGAAATAATTGTCCGAAAATCGTCAAGTCTTCCACGAAACATATCGCCTTAGCCTTCTGTAATATTATTTACGAATAATTTATGAAATATTTGTGAGTGCAAGCAAAACTGAACTGAGTTCCTACGGAAAGAGAACAAGTCAGAAAAAGATAAACGAAGTCTTCCATATCTGGACCAGTCTGTGATCTCTACTGCGACGTTATTTTTTCCTCGCCATGGGTTTTTTCAATCGATGGAATTTGCCATTGCCGCCGTTAGGCCCAACAATGGCCGCCACTTGGGGAACCATACGTTCCGCACTTCCGCACTCTTGTCTGGACGGCAATGATGAACGCCTCCACTTTGCCAAGTTTGGTTATCAGCCTGCGGATACGGAGTTGTCGGCCATGTCCGGTGCGGAAGGATCGAAACTCGCCGCCAACGGCCGTACGCTCAGTCAAGATTCCGATGGAAGCAGCGATTTCGGGGGGGAATTCGGAGAAGGCCGCTCCAAACATAAAATCACTGAATGGCAAGCTGGCTGGAACGTGACAAATGCCATTCAAGTACAGATTCTTTCAACTATTGTACTCAGAACGATTAATCTTAGAATAATTAATAAAGAGTGATAATAAATATTACAAATATTATTTTCGTGACTCAAGACATGAAAATTACTAAAATAATTCAAATTATTATGATAAACCACAAGTGAGTAATTATTAAGTTAATAATTAGTATTAATTCTTAATCACGAAAGTATGCTCGTATTAAAAGTATGTTCGTTTGGAATGTTAGGAATAATTAATAGAAAGAACATTCAGGTAAATAAGCAAAATGATGAATTAATAAATAATGAACATTCAGGTAAATAAGCAAAGTAAATTTCGTCGAAGTCCGTTTTATAAAATCAGTCGCTAATAAAAAGTGTCAAAATATTTCAAAGTAGCGGTTTCAATTTAAAATTTAAAAATTGTTTGATATTTGTCTTTCTAGGGCATGTTCGTGGTTTCACTGCCTTTTGGCGTCCTTCACGGCGGTTACTGGGCCATTACGGCAATGATTGGTGTGGCTTACATTTGCTGCTACACGGGCAAAATTCTGGTCGATTGTTTGTACGAAACGAACGAGGAGGGCGTCAAAGTTCGGGTACGGGATTCTTACGTCGCCATCGCGGAGGACTGCTTTGGCAAACGCTACGGGGGCCGGATAGTCAATACCGCGCAGTTGATCGAACTCCTCATGACTTGTATTCTCTACGTTGTCTTATGTGGTGATTTGATGGTGGGAACTTTTCCAGATGGCATGATTGACACGCGGTCGTGGATGATGCTCTGCGGAATCGTCCTTATTCCCTTCAGCTTTCTCAAACACTTGCGTCACGTCTCTACATTCAGTTTCTGGTGTACCATGGCCCATGTGGCCATCAATGTCATCATTTTAGGGTACTGTCTCTTCCAAGCGCCTTACTGGGGCTGGTCCAAAGTTTCGCTTCGTATCGATATTTTCACCTTCCCCATTTCCTTGGGCATAATCGTCTTTAGCTACACTTCCCAAATCTTTCTGCCATCTATGGAGGGCAACATGATTGACAACACCAAATTCCATTGCATGCTCAACTGGAGTCATATTTCTGCAGCCATCTTTAAATCTCTGTTCGGGTATCTCGGCTTCCTCACTTGGCAAGATGATACCCAAGAAGTTATTACCAACAATCTTCCGACGCAAGGCTTCAAAGCGCTTGTAAACTTTATTCTAGTCACTAAGGTAAATTCCTAGCGGAATATTTACTTATTACTACCATGTCTTAAACTACTAAAGATTTTCATTGCAAAACTGGTCTCATTTTGCGGAATTTCTATAGTTGTTTTTTTTTACAAAAAAATAAACAAATATATATAAAAATATAAAATAAAAAATAGTTGTAAAACAAATAACAGAGAAAAATTATTTCTTCTTGATTCGTAGGCGCTGCTTTCGTACCCACTTCCATACTATGCTGCCCTGGAGCTATTAGAGAAGGCTCTCTTTGCAGGACGCCCTACGACTATCTTCCCAAAAATGTGGGCGTTAGATGGTGATTTGAAAGTATGGGGATTGGCTTTCAGGGTGGGCGTGGTGGTATTAACCGTCCTAATGGCAATTTCTATTCCTCACTTCGCAATTCTAATGGGTTTTATTGGAAGTTTCACTGGAACTATGCTGTCCTTCATTTGGCCCTGTTACTTCCATCTTAAATTGAAAGGAAATACCTTAGATTGGGGTACAGTGGCTTACGACTGCTTTGTAATATTTCTAGGGGTACTTTTTGGTTTGGTGGGTATGTATTCTTCAGGAAGAGCCATGATTGAAGCCTTCCAAATAGGTTTACCATTTTGAAAAGAGAAAAAAGTAATTGAATACTATATTAAAGCTCTTAGAGCAATGATGGACGTTGTGTGGTTGTTCAACCCCCTGTCACCAAAATCTAAGTTCACGTCTTCCATTTGTCTTATATCCATGTTCAGTGTTTTATGCCACAAAAACAATGTAATGATCAAACGATGTCTTCCATTCCAAAATGTTGGAAAATCAACGTATGTCTTCCATTCCAACTTTGTTGGAACAAATCAACGTATGTCTTCCAGTTTCCAAACCCAATGGGAATTAACACATGTCTTCCATTCTCTCTCCAACATTCCCCGGGGCGACAAAGATTGTTTGACGAAGTCTTCCATAAGCTGAATGTGAGTGCTAAACCTTTTGATTTATTAGGAAAAAAAGACAAAATGATCCTAAATGATGCTCATGCTTCGGTTTCTGTGTTTGTATCACTGTTTCGACATTTCGAGGTAAAGAGAACGTAGCAGAAATAGGTACTAATAGCGTTCATTGTTTTCGGGAAGAGATTTTTTCGTATTACTTTTTTTAGCAAATGGCTTTGGCTGTAAGCTGTTATTTCTTAATACATATCAGAACGAAAAGTGGTGTGCTTCTCACAGTGGCGCAGCCAGGGGGTAGGCCCAGGCCTACCCCGAAATCCTTAAAAAAATTCTTGACTCCTCTTTTTCGCAATTGTAGCAGGTCTTACATTGATGCACATGAATTCATGAATGTCTTGTTGCGTGGGCCGGTGAGCTAATCTACTCTATTCCAATATGTGTGTAAAAAATTTAGTTGAATTGAGGCAAATTGAGGGGCGTTTGAGTGTACAGGCCTACCCCGAAACAAATTCCTAGCTGCGCCTCTGGCTTCTCTTATACTTCACGAGTAGATAATAATGAAACCATGACTGATGACCACGCGTACGACATAAGCACCTCCAGTGGCATGAACTGGAGTTGATATTGGAATTGCCTTTTTATCCTGAACGTTTGTAGGGTTCTTTTCAGGTCGTGCGAGACTTCTTCATAAAACAATTGCACCTTAAAAATATCGAGAACCACGAAGTGAGTACTTTGCTGACTAACAACTACCGTGGTATTTCTTGAGAAAAAGAAAACATAATAAATGCTTGAAACGAGACACGTGTTTAGTAAATGTCCATTGTATAATGATTGTGCTCATTCATTTCACGCAGAATGTTAAAAAAAGTGGACTTCCAACGTGCTGAATAATTTCAAATGGTTTTCCATGACTTGTAAAGCACGCATTCTCGAGGCGAATATTGACACTGAAGCAGGAACACAAACAAAGCTGCTTTCTTATTTTTCATACGTGCATGCATAGGTTAAGTTTCAGTAATATTATCTTGTATGAGCCCAACTGCTGCCAGCCATGATTCTTGTCTCCACTGGGTACAGCTACCAAACGGGGTATGGACGTAGAGAATTTACGTTATACAGTAGTAGTTATGGTTGACATGAACCATTTGGACAATATGGTAACGACACATGGATGGCAAATGGAAATGTTGTTACTTACAGCTTACTCGCTCTTGGAAACACATATTGTTTAAAACAAATATATGCTTCAATAAATGTAGATGGGGGACATTCTCACGACTAGTTTATACTTCACTTAAAGGAGGTAAAAAGAAAAGGATTCTTTTGGAAGCAGCTTAAACGCGTTACGTATTTACTTTCAGTGTTGAACACAGTGCTTTAGCAACTTTTTTAATCCCCTTCATCAGATAATTCGTTGTCATCTGACGTAACTTAACATTTGCGTTTTAGAAGCTTTTAAACAAATTCTTAAAAAAAAAATCCTCTGAGCAGTATTCACAGCGTTGCCAAACTGTACCTACACGGCCGTGCCTTGAAATCGACATTGCAATCAAAATCACTTTTATGGATCACATTACGACGGTGACGATGGAACGGGGATCCTGAATGGACTTGATAAGCAAAGATGCTATGGTGCAAGAGCCACGGTTTTCTTCTCAAGCAAGGCTTGAAATTCCGCCGAGGACGCTGCCGTCGATCCAGCGATCTGCAGAATTTCATAGGCGTCCATTGTTGCGACCCAGCAAAGGATGAGGCGATTGGTTTGACAAAGGTGTTGAGAGAAGAGAATCGAGGTAATGGCTTCAGCTTTGGGACCAAACTCATCTCCGGTGACTCGGGACAAGGACTTATTTGACTGGTATCAGTCGCGTGAGTGAGAACACAGCCCAAGGCAGGAGAATGGGGCGCTGACAGGTTAGATCGATATGAACTAGGTTCAAAAGTATGCATATCGCTTTGGCACCACTCAGTGGTGGACAACATTGTACCTGAAACTTTCCCATTCATTTTGAGATAATCTTGGGGTCCGTTACCGGTACAATTCATGGGAATATATTCACTGTCGTCCCTTGGCAAAGGTTCGACTTGAGCGTAGGTTGATATCGTGTGCCTTTCGTAGCAAAGGTCGCACGCAGGGGATTCGGGGTTGATCCAACACCGCTCACAGTTCTTAATAGGCACCACCGAAGGTGTTGCTAGTTTGGTGTAACGCCGATTACGTTTAACTACCGCAGATTTCGGTCCAATACGGCCACTGAGAATCGCTTTCTTTTCAGGGGAAGTTCGGAGTAGAAACTTTCCTCGGTGAGGCTTGATTAGCTCGCTTCCTTCCGACACCTCGTCAATAAGCTCCTCCCAGTGGCTCTGCGTTCTTTGAAATTCCTCCACGGTAACTACATCTGTCCAGCCCTCGATGATTGGCCGGGGTAAGCCCCGTAATGTCCTCCGACTCGGGCAATCACTGGATGATAACCGGGGTCGGAGACCATTCGATTCCGTCGGCGTGACCTTCTTTAAGCCGGAATAAGCCTTGGGTTGATGGTTCTTCGGAAGAAGGCAACTTGTTGCAGGCAGCAAAACGGTGGTCGTAGCTGGAATCCCCGAGTCCACGGACTCTTTCCTACTTTCCAGGTCTGTAACCGCCGTCTGGACCGAATCGCCTTCTTCGGTGACCGTACCCACGGTATTCTCACTACTGAGCGTGTTTTGCCGACTACGAATGTCAGTGAGTGCGGCCACGACCTTGAGACCCCATCCGGAGAGACTCGACTTGAGAGATTTCTTCCGCTCTCGCTGATTGCCATGAGAATCTTCACTTGTAGTCACTCCCAGGCCGGAATCTCCTCTGCCCCGGGGCTGGTTGTCTTCATTGCCCGCAGGGTCCGCTGGCATGTTAGCCAGGTCACAAAGATCACGCAATTCGCACGCTTCACGCACCGTGCCGAATTTTTCTTCTAACATGACGTGGCACTCCTCTTCATCAGTCTTGGGTACCGATCGATGCAAGGACCTCTTCACCGTGACTTCGCTACCCCCAACTATCTCCTCCTCAAACGCCATCTGCACTTCTGGTCCCAACCCTGCACGTTTCAATAAAGGCAAAGAGGCTTTACGAGGACGTTTCCACTTCTGGAAACCCTTTAAGAGACGCTCACTCGCTTCGCCCATCTGGCACGTGCCAGCGTGCGAGTTGGCCTTTGGCGTCCGGCCAAGCTTGAAAAGTTGCTTATCTTGCCACCTGATGACACTCCAATCCAGGCAAGAATCGTGGTGGAGGTAGGTCATTAGCGTGCTTAAACCCTACGGAAGAAGACAACATAGCCATTAGCTCTTTCTTTTGACATTAGGAGATATGTTATGTAGTGAACTAACCAGTATTACACACGCTAATGATAGCAGAGATTTGGACAAAGCATTAGGTTTGGAGACGTAGAAAACACTCGTCACTTCCACCGCAATGATGCAGAACAGCAATCCCACAAATGTATGAGTTATCTTGCTCCTAAATGGCACAGAAAGACCACAAGAGATTCGGTAATAATAATTATATCTGAATATTTTTGCAAAGCTTGAATTTCGGCAGCAGACACTATGCTCACATTAGGTATCATGTCTTCAATAAACTCTGTCTACAAACTACCCTCGACTTCCCCCATTTTTGGCCTTGTTCACATTGTTGCTCAGCCTGTTCCAAAAAATCACGTGAAAACACTAACCAACGTTGATTTACTGAAGTGGGATGGAGACGAACACGTGATTTCGCATAAAACCCAAATTAGCACACTTACTGAAAATATACGTATATCAGACATTTCGTTTTAGATGTATTTTCTATGGCGTAAGATTTGAGGATATTAAAACAAGAAACGAGGGTTTATTAGGCCGCCACGAGAAAATACGTAGTGAAAACGTACAGTAGACGTTCGTAAGATGAAAAGAAACGATGAAAAAACGTCTGTTACACGTGTCTATTGTATTGTTATGGCCAAGTATAAGACATTCAGTAAACATCTATATTTTTTTTATATGTATGTAAAGGAGTCAAATGAATGAAAAGTAAAAAATTTCAAATAAAGAAAAACGATAATACAGTAAAAAAATCGCGTATTTTGTAAGTGCCAACAAGACATATTTTAGAAGTACCTGAATGAACGTTTGCAGGAGGACAATAATTTATTAGACGTATAATACGCGTAATTCGTAGACTATTACGGTTATTTAACCGAGTATAATACGTTTCGAAAACGTAAATGTACTACTTGGGAGACTAGGGCAAATCAATGTTGGTAACTGAAAATTTCACGTACTGAAAAGGAAAGGCGTCTGTTAAACTGGAGGCTATCATAGATCCGTAAGCCGTGAGATGAACGTTTCTGTACCTGTAACTGATTTCATGGGTGACAGATTACGAACTCAACTGCCCTGTGTTCACTGAAGTACTCTTATTGGTTAAACCATCTACTGAAACACAAGATAGTCGTACTAGAGATATAATAGGTCAGACAAGCTTTTTCTCATCAGGCTCTCTTTCGAAAGAACCTGCGTCGAAACATCAGAAAAAACATTCCTTAAGAAATCTTGGTACGTACGACAAAGCTTGCTCTGGTCTACAAAACAAAAGAGACGAGAAAAATGTAACCTGACGGTAAAAAGTTATCACTAGCTCTGCTGGGTAAAGTTATTCTGGAATAACTTGCCTTATCTTAGTTTAGCGCCGTGCTCGCATTTCAGGGCAAGTCGGATTCTTTTTTTTTTTTTTTTTTTTTTTTTTTTTTTTTAACTTGGCTGGTACAGCTATCCAGGATAAGTCTCGTTGAGTGAGTGTAGTTACTAGGACAACGTCGGCACTTACCGCGCAGCAAGGGACGAATGTCCTGGTAATGATCGAAATTTCCGTTTGACGGAGAAGAACAAGACGAGCATAATGCAAGCTAATAGCCCATTCGTTAAGAAGAAGAAGGTAATTTGCAAAGTATCGGCTAGCCACCAAAAGCTCGTCCCACTAGCTTCTTGCGACTGGTCCATAATCATACGAATCGCCATGATTACCAAACACGCCACTGAAAGGTAATTACCGGAATGATTAAATGGCTGGTTTGTACCTGTAATGTTTGTACCTCAGCGAGGCTGAAAATTAGGGTCACTTACCAAAGGAGAGCGAAGCGATTTTACTGGTCGCGGACCGCGTGTCTTCCATCGAGAAGAAGCTAAGAGCTACAATGCCAATCAGAGTCGTGATACACAGAGTAAAACCGGCTAGTAATATGTAGAAAACGACAGGGAAGACATTCTAAAGAAAGAATTCCCGCAAAACCAAATAAAAGAGTTATTCTTGACAATGTCCCCCGGCAGGCACTCGGTCGGAATGGTTAACTTGAAACTGTAACTTACGAAGGAAGGAGTGCGAAATGTTGCATTGGCCAATGTGCACAGTACGGCGAATACTGAGCAAGAAAATTGCAATTTGAGCCATGTCAAGCTTAACCGCTGCCGGTACCACATTGTCGCCCAGAGCCAAATACTTGGCAAACTCAATATCATTCCACCCAACGCTCCTAGGCTTACTGCAACCGATTCGTGCTAAACAAATCCAAAAGAACAAAGATTCAAGTACATGCAAGCATTTCCTGTAACACTGCTTGATACCCAAATTCAAGAAAACAATCCCACAGGATATCACCAACGTTTTTTTGCGTGGTATTTTGTTTCCTTTCCGTTTCCTTTTCGGAGGAAATCTGGAAAACCCTTTTGGGAAAAATATTCAAAGACGAGCCTCTTGAACCAAACAAAGCCTGTACGGATATAAAATTGTCCGACTTGCTATATAACTCGCGCAAAAAAAAAAAATTAAAAAAATAAAAAAAATAAATAAATAAAAAAATAAAAAAAAATAAAAAACAAAGAAATGACCTTTAGTTTAAAAAATGACTTTAAACTTGATTTTTTAAAAAATGACTTTGAAATTGATTTAAAACATTTACTTAAAAAATTTGAAAGTAAAATGTAATTGAAAAAATTCTGCTTCCAAGCGCATTCGCAGACAATTTCGCGTGCTTAGCAGGGACTGTTATTTTTTTCCGTATTTTTTTTCTCATTTATTCTACTTAAATCTCGACATCTCTTTCTCTTTTTTTGTTGTGAAAAAATGTTGCCCATGCTGACCATCCAGTGGTACGAGACAGAACCATCAATCTTTACCGAAAATTTAGCGGCTGTAAATGGGGGATACCTCCTCTGACTTCTATAAAGCTACTTGAGTATTCTTTCATCTTTTCCTTTTCCAAGGCTCTTTTTTTTTATTTTAGAAGTTTATTTCACGTATAAGGAAGGATTGCTCTTATCATATTTTCATAGCACCTTTTGACGCCTGGTTCTTTCTCAAGCCTTTGAAACGAGAATATCGCACTGGTTTATCGACACTGTCTCCGCCTGTCCTTAGTTTCCTTGCTTTTCCTTTCACATAATTTTCTTTTCATTTTTAAAACACATTTGAACCTTTTTTTCTGGCATTTCTTACGTTTTTGCTCATTTTGTTACCTTTGAAATTCCAGAAAGCCACAGAATGACTAAGGTTCCGGCAGATTTGCATTGGCAAGCAACGTGAATGGAATATGGGGCCACATCATCAGTTTGACACAATTCGGCTTGCCACGGGTAATTTGATAAGATGGCACAAACTGGAACCAGATCCAGCCTCCGTCGTGTCCGTTCCTTGCCTTGTGCCAAGTGCTGAAACGCTCGGGCCATAGGAATGGTGGCATTGAAGAGCAGAGCAAAACTTTCGTTCTGTCCTTTGGCGAGGTCGAAACTCAATTGCCAATTGGCATCAGGTACATAAGCAGTCAAAGGATGCGAAACGGCTTCTATTTGGGCTAATCTATAAGAACTAAATGAAACGTAAACAGTCATTCACTTTGATTCCCTGCCAAGCACGTTGACATAAAAGAAGCTTATTAATAAAAAAAAGAAAATATTGATCGACCAAAATTTCTTTCTTTACTCGGTTTGCAGCTGCAGTGAAGCTAATAATGGAAATGTACTCGAGTAGCGAATAAGATAAGCTTGTTGAGGCTGAGTTGAATGTACTGGAATCTGTAGTTGTACTTGCCCTCTGGACCTGTACAAGAACGACATATATCTATTATCTACATATTGGTATCATTTTCTAAAAATCAAAAACCCTAAAATAATAAGATTGCCATTTGAAAAGAAACGAAAGCAAACGAAGAGTCTTAATTTCGGCACAAAAGAATCAAAATCCAAGCACCTGCCTGTCTATGGACGCTGCGATGTGTGTTTCGTTGATTTCTGCTTTAAGAACCTTGACGTCGAAGGTTTCGTAACTTTGGTTCATAGACAACACTGATGCCAAGCTTCCCACGATGCCCATTAGCTCCGTTAACGTCTGGTTGAAATAGAAATGTTTCGTTAATGCACAATACAAAAATAGCTCATTCAGACACTCAATTCATAAATTCAGTTTTTATGCATTCTTTCAACTGTGACTAAATTGAAAGTCATAAAAGTGTTTTTTTTTTTTAAATTTCTGTATGTTGTAGCTCTCGAAGTAAATTAGACTTCTGTGGTTTACTGGGTGAACTTCTATCTGCTCACCACATAATTATTGCAAGAGTAGAGTAGTAAATTATTACGATAAGAGTAAGAAAACAGTGAAGTAGTATATTATTATTGTACAGTAAGTACAGTAGTACATTGTTACTTTTTAATTAAATATTCTGTCATGTATGAGTCTAATTGCCCTGGGTTATGTTACATCTAAAACAAAAACTTCTGATACACAACAACGAACTTTGGAAATCAAATAATTTTTTGTCCTCAGGGAGTTTCCTCACTGCGAAACGTAACTGTACACCACATAGCACAGCTTATTAGAGGAAAATTAAAACATGATACGAGGTGTACGTTAAAAAACGGTTCTAAATAACTGTCTCAATTAGTTTTAGCACACTATTCACGAATTTATGGTTCCGTAATTGTCAAATGTATTTTAAAGAAATTGCGTGCAAATCCACACAAATTCTTATTTGAATAAAACCGGGATGTCTTACGTCAAAAGATACTTTTTCCTAAAAGTGTTTCAGTATTATAGTTTTTTGTTCAAACCACATATGCGCGCTAGGTTTTAATGGCGCTTTTAAATTAACGTACCTCGCTTTCCTTGATAAAACCGCCGCGGAAAAGGATATCAGCTATTCTCAAAGAGGCGTCCGTCAAATTTACGTTGGGTTCTTTTGCCCTTAAGTACCACGTAACTTTCGCTAGTAAGCGGACCAAATTTCTGCCTTCTGCATTGTGCGCTACCTTTCGCTGTTCCACGAGCTCATTGACATGCAGTTGCATCACTTCGACCAGTTCACTCCAAGTCATCACCATAAAACCAAGAGCTAATTTGTCCGCCTAGGCGCAATAAAATATAGTTCGAGGTCACAAAAAAGGAAAAAAAAGAAAGGGAAGAAGAAACAATGTAGAATAATAGGTACTTCCTTTACACTCAATTTCCACTAAATTCAGTTTTTATAGGAAAGGACACCCGAGCAAAAAGAGAATTTTCGCAGAAAAGAAGAGAGGAAACATTCGCAAGCGTAAGGAAAGGTCCGGTATTTTCTGGTATACCTTTTCATGGAGGGCCATAACGATTTCCGAAGCACAGTCGCTAAAATCCGGTTGGCCCCATACGCCCATGACACAGCCTTCGCCTTCCACCGAACCAGGTTTGGATGAACATTTGTGTTGGAGACAAAAACGCTTTGCTCTGCCTTGGTAACCCCAGGGACAGGGTTGTTCATCGTAGAGATTAGGAGCCGTGCTCCTCCAAGTGACATTGGCAGCCATTTCCGACGGGCAATACCGATACCGATGAGACGACGGTGGCGCTACGTTGACTTCCACGGTTTTTGCTTCCGTTTGCACTTGATTAGTCACCGTGCATGTATAGTTCGTACTTTCCTACGTAATACAGCATAATAAACGTATGCACAACAATGGACATGAAAATTCTACACTGCTTAAAAAGCATTAAACTACAAGTATATACATTTTATGTTGCATTATACGTTATATGTTGCATTTAATAAAATAACTGCACTGTTTTCTATTTAATATTTTTTTTCCCCAAAAATGATAAACAATAAAGCGCAGGCAATGCATACTGTCGCGTACACTTTTTAAAAAATATTAAATAACAATACCATGTAAAATGAATATAATGATGAAAAATGCAAATACATACGTATTCTATTTTACGAAAAGGAAATCAAAGAATTGAATGAGAATTCCACTCACATTTACGGCCGCAACTCGTAACAGCGATCCTATCGGGTAAACGTCTTCAAAAGATTCTTGGCAGGAATTCCTTACTAGCTTCCCATTCCGGTACCACGCGTAAATAGAAGGATACTTTCGTCTCGACTGAATCAGCGGATTCTTATCAAAGCACGAAACCATAAACGGTGACCCCTATAGAGCAAAACACCCGAAACCGAAAACCCATATGCCAATTTCTTAAATCAATTCCATACTTTTGGACCCAAACATTTTTAACCCATACCCCCAAACATCCTACCCACCCTTTTTCCCCCTCTTCAACTTATTTCGTCGAGATTAACGAACCTGGTTGAAAGAATGTGCAAAGGAAACTTACTTTGCTGACTGTTGAAGTAAGGAACGTCAGTTTGATTTGTGGCGCTGACAAAATATCAATTAGGACACTCTTTTCTTCCGCCTGGCCGATTGTGCAACGGAATTCTCCCCTATCGTAGACGGAGGCTTTTTGGATCTCCAAATGAGAACGGTACCACCCATTCAAATCTGGTGGAAGACTAACGATCTCTATGCCTCTATACACAAGTTCCAATAAAAAGTGAAAAATGACTCGGAAATTTCCGCTTTGAAGACGCTAAAGTGACTTTTGAAAAAATCGTTTTTTTTCTTTTAATTCCTTAATTCTTACCGGAGGGCTTGTTCGGGGTCTATGAAAGCGTCATCCTTGTACCACAGAAAGCTAACATTCCGTACGTTATGACTCCCTCGCGCTTTGCAGACCACAGTGAAGCGATCGCCTTCCTTAATTAATCGATCCGAGCGGTCCACTTTAACCCACTGAAATAGTCATTAATTCACATTACAGAACATCCATTTACGCTCCTCAAACTTAAATGCCATCAATAATAATACTGCGTTCATATTATTATGCGTATCCTAATCAACTTTACTGCCCCGGGCATCGAAATTTTCGCCTTTTGATTTACAACACTTTTCAATGCTTCTCTGTGTTGCTGTTTCGCCAATGCTATAACTGTAACAATTCCTAGTATTCTGTTAAACGAAAAAGATTCTCTTGTATAACGTGATAATATTAATCCTGTCTTTAAAGTATATATTTGTAAAATTACACTTTTGCCTCTCTAAACTTATTCCTGAGATGATTGTTAGGTTCGTGGAAGCGGGACGGGCCAGTCCGGACATTTTTTTTTTTTTTTTTTTTTTTTTTTTTTTTTTTTAAAGACTGGAACTACTGCATGAAAATACTTTTACTAGATGCACTAGTAAGATATTAGGATGGACTTCTAGCGCCCCTGTTAATCAATTAATCCATTAACGAAGTCTTTTCTCACTGGGCATGTGTTACTCCTTTAAACTCGCTCTTGGAAAAAGTAACACACTGACATAATTTTCCACGAAAAAATGAGATAAGTCATAAGCTACAGCAGTTTATCTTTCCAGGATTAGACGTTCGCTCTGAACCAATTTGACTCATTCCGCTTGACGGCCTATGTCATATTTGGTGGTAACTCAAAGTTTTTATCCTGGGTAAACTTATTCTCGATAAGTCAGTAATGAGAACGTCGCCTAATTTCGGATAATTTCTTCCAGAACATAACACAGGGTCACGTTAGGAATACGAAGGAGAAAGAAAAGGTGACAGGGAAAGAATAGTAAAAGACAGGGTTCACATAAAGAGCGAAAAAGACGATGCTAAGGAAGACAAGGAGGAGCAATAAGGGAAAGAAATACGAAAAAAAAAGGACGCAAAAGAGACCAAACTTCGGGGACATGCGTTGGAAAAACAAAAGTAAAACGTAATATGAAATAAAAAAAAAAATGAAACGTACTTCCAGAATGAGTCCTTCTTCTTCCCAGTGTTTGGACGTATTCTCTATTTCAAATCTCCGGCGTCCAATAGCTCCCGTCCGTTGCGCCAACGCTGTCAATTCACTTATTGTGCTGTTCACGGCCATAGCCCATTTATCTTCTTGTGAACGCGGCAAAATCGTCGTTGTGATTTCTGACGTAGTCGATTTGAGGGTCGCGTTAGTGACGTCGGAACGTTTGAAACGGCCCGAACGTAACGAAAAGAGTTGTTTAACGGCATCAATCCTACTACTTTTCTGAGTCAATTCGGAAGACGTGGGCACCGCCGCCGTAGTTGTGATGTCTTTTCGGAACGTTGCATCGGTATTCCACATCACGATCGTCAATCGCCCATCTAACCTACCCAATAAGTTCCCATTCGCCCAAGGAAAACAGGATTTCATTCCAGGCTTAACGTTTCAATCAGATCACAGAAAAAAGAACTAAATAAATTTTGTCCACACACACACTTCCAGAAAAAGTTAGAAATAAACTTACGATAAGTCAATATGACCTACGGTCATTAATCTCGCCGAAGCATTGAGAACAGATTCTCGCAAATAGTGCTCCAAAAGCGTGGCGTTTTTTTCCGTGTCAACGATCGTTTTTAACTGAAGTTCACTCATCAAGCGCCGTGGACCTAAAATTTACGAGTTTTTTTTTAAATTTAGAGTAGAAATTACGATAACTACGATTACAGCAAATTACGATACATCCTAGATTGAGATCAACCGTGATGAACGACAAATCTATGACACGTGTTGAAAAACTCAAATTAAAAAATATTGTTAAGTTGTGAAGCAAAGGCATAGGAAAAATAATAAAAAAATCTTCTTTCTTTTACTGTTTTAAAGGATAGCTTTTAAAATTGCGTCCGCATAAGAATTAAATCTTTCACTACGCATGGTTAAATCAATTCGTTGCGTGTCAAACGTTAAAACACTAGACTATCCGACAAGTTACTTTTAATCTTGTAAGTCATTTTTTGCAGTTGAAAGAGAGACACACTGAATCTCGTAGGAATGCTAAATGTTACTAGAAGAGCAAACTTTTCACCCTATCAACTTAGAGACCAATGATCCTCGTTAAATCAAAAAGTGCCTTCAGAAAGCGCTCGGTGTGATCACGAAAGGTTGTAGAATGGAATCGATAAAACCCATTTTCTCAATTAATCATCGTATTCGACCAAGAGCGAAATTGACGTACGCTTCTCACTCGCTACGCTCCTGCGATGTTCTTTTCTCCTTAGGACTCATTCATCCATTTATACGAGTCTCGTACACTTCATCATGTTTCCTCGTTATACATTATTCTCAACCCTTTCAAGATGTAGCTTCTCCTAACGTATTGTTGCACGCAATGTAATGTAATGCAATTTCCTTTTGTGAACATTGGTAAGCTTATTTGCTTCGTGCTAGAATGTTGTTACTGAATAACACTCCGTTACCCTTTCACGTTACTATTTAATGTAATGTCATTATGCTTTTCAACTTAACCTCGTTTTTTATTTGGTTTAATGTTACATGTTCATTTTATTTTATTTTACTGAATTACGAGATTACCAATTGGAATATAAAGCCACATACTATGCCACATAACTGATATCAACTGCAAAGTGCAAATTTTGTTGAAAATAATAAAACTAGAAATTTTCGAAATATTCAAATCAGAACTCTAATTTTGCCAACCGCCTCGGCATTTTTTTTTCTTTAAGAATGGCTTTTACGTTGATTTTAAGGCATTTACTCATGGGCAGTATGACAATTTCCCTCATTGTTCTTAGTAAAGTAATATTAAGGTACAAACTATAATTTATTCTTGACTGTTGTTAAGATTTAGACTTTTTTGGAATTTTATTTCATGTACCTCGTGAATCTGATATTGTCGACTATCCGATTTGTCAACTTACCCTTCGAAGCGGTGGACAAAATCGGAGTCCTACTGCATTAATAACTTTTATGCAGAACTGAGAACTAGCTATGATAACAACGCAGGAGTGGATCCTTCAACTTGGGATTTAAAGAAAAAGGGGAGACAACTTTTTATGTCAAAAGTAGAACTAAAGAAATTTGGAGCACTTTAAAGGTGGTTCGTTTTCTACCGATTGTTCGATTAGAAACGAAGAAGACGTTACGTTGCAAAAATCGCGTTTTAATCCAACGGGAAAGAACACTGAAAAAGTTTCTTCTTGTGAGTTTTACCTAAACGATAACAATTCCGCTCGTCCGACGCTAGTCCATAGCCCGAAGGACAGCCGCAAGATGGTATATTGTCGAATGAAACTTTGCACAAATGACTGCAACTCAAGTTTGTCAAGAGAAAGCACTCTGTGGAGGAAAAGAAGACAAAACGAAATTACAAACGGCACCAACTTCTAAAATGAAGTTAACAAATTTGCAACTCAACGATTACTTAAAACTTTTACAGATATATTTGTTTTAATTCGTTGGCCTTCCGTTTGAAGGAAGACGATTGTGAAAAGTTTTATCTCTAGCAAAGATGAGATAAAATACACTACTGTGCAGAAATAAGAAGTACGCAAAGAAACATTTATTAACCTGACGAATACTGTCAATTATACTTTTATTTTACTTTTTTAATTGTTATAACGATTTTACCAATTAAAATACGTGCTCAAGTAACTCGAAAATTTAAAGGTACCCCTGTGAAAAGGAATAAATAATTTAACCGTTTAGATTTTCAGATGTGTAATATTTTAAATTTTTATTTTATAGGAAAGTGATAAGAATTTCCATAGTTTTAAAGACTCTTTGTCTTTCCCCCAAAAAAATAGATAAATAAATGCAGCATTAATTTAGTAATGAATAGAATATTTCCGAAACTCCCGAACACAGGGGAAACTTATCAAATACCTGTAGCATTTTCAATTATTTCACGCCGATGCTCACAAGTTATCCCAGTGTATCCCAATCCACACTTGCAACGCGCAAAGGAACCAGTACTGTACCTAAAATGAGACAAATATGAACACTTCACTACTCTGTCTTTCTCAAACTTGTCCATCTGACCAAAAGAAAAAGAGGAAAGAAAAATGCATTACTCGCACACGCCGTCGTTTTTGCATCTGTTGATGCCCCCTTCGGGATTGCAATCTGGACCGTATTGGCACTTCGCCCCAAAATAACCGTCTTGGCATTGGCAGTAGAACTCACTAAAACATTTTGTTTTTGAGGAGTAAGAAAAAGAGAAATTGAGAATTCGCGGCAGGTATCAGTCGTTAATAATGCGTTAAATTAACTCTTAAATCAACATTGCAACAATTACTGCAGCAGTGTCATTTCGCAGCTACTGCAAATTAAATTACAAGTTCCTACGAGGCTCAACGTAATTTTCTCTAAAACTCGCGCTTATTTGAAAAGAAGAACTAGTCTCAATGTTTTGGAGCACAAAGTGCGGACTGAAATGTAGATATATTAACGAATCCTGAGGAGCATGTAGAATTTGCAAAAATAAAATTCAGC
Organism: Triops longicaudatus; assembly: GCA_022885665.1. Taxonomy (NCBI): domain Eukaryota; kingdom Metazoa; phylum Arthropoda; class Branchiopoda; order Notostraca; family Triopsidae; genus Triops; species Triops longicaudatus. Next base: position 145,356 of record JAGQDJ010000223.1, on the reverse strand, counting down.
TCAATTTCGTTAGTAATATTCAGCTCATTCAGCTGAACACTACTAACGAAAGAAAACAGTTGACACAGTCACATTAAGGAATTCTAGATATGCAGGAATAAACGCAAAAAAAGAAAAGGGAACACTACTGTGAAATTCGCAGAAATATAGTCGTGAATGGGAAACCTAAAGCGCTTTCCTTTTGCAAAGTCTAAATTTTCAAGCTTCGTTTGACAATACCATACTTTTGGTTTACACAAACTTTTCTGATGAAAAAATATTGACACAAACTAATAAGAATTTGCCCGTTATTATATTTATTTTTTTTTCAGGTAAGTCCATTTCAATGCATACATTCAATTCATTTCCGTTTTCTACCCTTTTCTGACAATTCGCTTGCAATCTAATTTACCCTAAAATTCAACTTCAAATGCTCAATGCCATTCAAATGGCTCCAAAAGATGTCCCTAGGATGTTACGACCACAGCATGTAGCAATGCATGCCTACTGCTTCAGGCAATAGTAAACTCACTTTTACACTTTTTGCTAGCAATGCTACGGGATCTTCCATTGTGACGAATACAGCTGATATGCAGAAACTAGTCTTATAAGTTTTCCGCATTGAAACCAAGTTTCCAAAGAATACATTTCAGATTCAGTAAAGAGCTCAATAGACAGGCGGAAGAAACGTAAGAAAATGCGACCAATTGACTGAAGGCACGACACTTGCATGTCAAAGGCAGTCAACAGAGCCACGATGGTCTCTCGAATTTCTTCCGCAATTTTGCAGGTTCGCGAATTGCACATAGCACGCACGTACCGTGTATCTCAACACGATCTCTTCCTTTGTTCGTTTTTTTTTAATCTGACATTTCGTGCCTATCAAATGTCTAAGAAAGTCTTAGTTATCCTCGAGATAAGACGTTAACGCGAAATCTTCTGCTATATACCCCATCCAATCAGGATGCTTGGGATAAGTGAAGCGCGGACCTCATCAACGTATTGCGGAGATCCCAAACACTGCTCGTGAAGAAAATTAGTACGGTAGTAAAACGTAGGACAGCAATGGTCCATTGAGGCTAACGAAGCACAGCCAACGGAGTTACTGACACTGTAAATACATTTTCGTTTGGGGTATCGCCGAGTCTTATTTTACACAGCCATTAAAACTTGACCTTGACAGGAACGAATTCTTCCATGCCTTTTAAAACTTACCAATCTCGTTCATTTAATACCAAAACACTCAGCTGTGGCCCCGTGGGCGAATAACATTGAGAAGTGTTTCAAATATCACCAAAACTTACTCCGATTTATGTGTCTCAGCCATGAAATTCAGATGCTTGTCCAATATGTTGGATTTATCTTTTGGTAACCAATAATTGCAAATTTTAATTAAGTTGTTGTTTTTGGAGTCACGTGCGTGCTAACCTTATTATCAAACCGGATTCATTTTCGAGCCATTTTTATGTCACACCTGAAAAAGTACCCATGTTTCTCTCCCCGAGAGTATATCTGTTCACTACGACTGAAGGCCGTAATGGAACTCAACATGGCTTCAGATAGAGATCCAGTAATTAGTAGGATTAAACTCTATATCTTTTACAACTTAATCTACCTACTACAATTTTAAAAAAAAACATTTATTTTTATCGCGATATTTAAGTTTCTACATAGAATCCGAATTCCGCTACTTTTGAGTCTTAAGGCCACGGCATACACAACTTTCAGGATTTTTTTTTTAACGAAAGATAGGGATATCGTTTCTTCCGTAGATGGAAGGGCTGTTATTACAACTAGCAGGAAAGGGCGAGTGGAGTCAAATTGAGGCTTTGGTTAGAGGTACAATACTGGTAAAAATAAGACTATTCGCACAGGAGGCTTAAATTACTTTTCACTGCTACAAACCTTTCGCTTAGTCCCGCTCCGGCTTTCGCGCTCGCTTCTAGCAGTGAAAGGTCATAACCCTAAGGATTGGGCTCCTTTTCAGATAGTTTCTTTCTGACTAGTACTGTACATCTCAATATTATCATACAAAATCTTAAAATTTCATATACGATATTACAAAAAGTATCTTGCTTTCAATTTTCCTTTATGCCTTTTTTTAAATCAGACCTAGTGCACCAATATGCCCGATTTTCATTTTCCTTATAAGGATAGAACAAATCAACCGTAGTTTACCAATTTAGTAAAACCTTTTTGACGAAAAACTCAATCTAATGGACAGACATCTTCAACAGCAACATTACTGTCAAACCAGTTTCTTTGATTCTTGAACTATTTTTATACAATCATGTCTAAAAATTCTCCATGTAACTGTCCAAAGAGGAGGTTCTGTATACCGGAGCCTTGAAAGTTGAATGAACATACTGTTGAGTAGCTATTTTTCACGTAAATTTTCAATTGAATTTAACAATAATCTTAGTTAAACATATAGGAATTATTCAATAAAAATCAGCCACGAGAATTACCACGCTTACAAAGATACCAAAACACATTTCTTGTGAAGTTTAGATGATTAACGAATAAATGTATATTAAATTCCAACTCTCACCACACGCTCACTGTGTGTAACTCTAAGATTACCCTGCCAATGCATTCAAATCTTCTTAATTTACGTCTGTTGTCCTCATGTTGCCCACAAGTCCTCATGTCACTTGCTGAACTCAAATGAAAGCTGGTAATGCGAGCTCCGTAAATGTGTTTGTATACATTACGACCCAGCAATAGGCTCTGACCTACGCTGGTGAAGACAAATAAATTTTAAATAATAATAATAATAAAAATAATAATAATAATAACAATAATAATAATAATAATAATAATAATAATAATAATAATAATAATAATAATAATAATAATAATAATAATAATAATAATAATAATAATAATAATAATAATAATAATAATAATAATAATAATAACAATATTCATTTTTTTTTTAAAAAAAGGCAAGCGCTACGCACCACATCAACAACGTAGTACTGAAACTTCTCAACTAACTACCCAAAGTTCGCCTACCTGTAGTTGCTGCTCGTGTAGCAGTTTCCATTGTAGGAGCAAGCGTCCACATGACAGGAATTACTCCGCGGTCGCAACCGTCGTTGCGCAGGGTTAGGAACGATTTCATAAGTAATATTAAAGCCATACACGTCCAACAAGAAATTCCTGACCCGTATGTTGGCGTTGTCCAGCGAATCCAGGGACAACTGCACTTCTAGGAAGTTTTCCGTGACAGCAAAAGCCGCTAAGTTACGGCCACCGTAAGTTATTTCGCCCAAATCTGTCCGACCGATGACATGTTCATTCCGGTACGCACGAAAACTAACAGCGCGAACGCCGCGCTTGAGATACATTTGGTTCAGGTAAACCATAATGGTCGGACTGGGACCGTAGGCGGTGGCGTTAATAATCCAGCTGCACAGAATGGGTACCGGAAACGGTTTTGGAAAGTTCATCGAATGGAAGTATCCCCTTTGGGCGGTTAAGTAATAGACACATCGTTGAGGTGGTCGCTGGTTCGGTTGGCAAAACGGCTGGCGATTCAAGGGGTGAATCACTTGCGAGTCGTTACCGTGAAGCTGTTGACTCGCCGAAGGCAGAGCCACAGCGGGAACGGTCGAGTTCGTCATAAATGAGATGACGAGGATCATGAGGACAAAAAACGGATTCGAGCTTAGTGCTGGACAGCTCAGGGAGAATCGACTCAGCGAATCAACTCGCTGGAATGTGCTCCGTATCCTCATTCCGCGACTGGTTCAATAGCCCAGACGATCTGCCCATAATATCGTAACGACTGGCCCTTAGTGGGAGAGATCGCTTGCGTCCATCACAGAGTGCAAAAGTCTGCAGCAGAATGGCTTGACGTTGCTGCAGTAATACGCTGAAAGAGTAAAAAATTTACAAGAAAACATTATTGACTAAAGAAAATCGATGCTACCACAGCATTCACAGGACGAAACAAGGATATAAGCGAGGACGACCCTCTTTTTGAGCTAAAAAACAAGCCTTAACGATTCAAGTTCTTCCAACGGATTCTTAAGATCTCGTTAGTATGGGAAATCAAAATAGGGCAAAAAGGGCTCCAAGTACTATGAACATCACTTTACGGAGGTTCGGGTGGACGTTTTGGACCAAAACGAATCACGAGGTACAAAAAGGACAACAGTCTAAAATGACGATCTGGGATTGCAGGCAGAACCAGACTTTAACAATGTGTGACTGCGTGATGATCTTTGTGTGCTTTACCCTACTGAATGACAAAAGTCGTTTTCCCGAAGAAATTCGAATACGTGTGTAACGCAGTGGTAACTGAAAATATATTTTTTTTTTAAATTTTGCAAATATTTTGTAATTTTGTTTTGTAAATAGAAAAAATAACGGTATGGAGGAAGGTATTCTAGAGCATTTTTATAAGTTTCACGTGAAGATAACAGTTGCAGAATTTATTTCAGTTACTGATTATTATAGCACAGAATTACACGACTTTTTTTACTAAGGCTTTTTTTAGTAAATTTTACCACATCATCATAAATTCCAAAGCTAAAATATACTACGAAAACGGCTACATTTTACTGTTTAATGCCCAATTTGCGCAAATATTGAAAATTTTCCAAAAATTAAAAAAATGCGTCGCATTCTACAAAATGCTTAAAAATACGATAACGAAACGATTTTAAAATCCAATGAAATTATTAAATTAGACCATTGAGAAGTAAGAATTCAAACTGCAGCTAACGGAGCCAAATTTATGAAAGTATTTAACGAAATACGTTCCTGGTCTACAAAACTTCTAAACGAACGAACACACGAGAGCAATACGAGTCTGATTCTTTTACAACAAAACGCAAATGACAAATTCCCTCATTATACAAGGAATGTTGGTCCAAAAGTAGTAACTCAAGATTTACATCCGTGATTGTTGGCAATAAACAAATAACGGCTAAGCTATGCGAAGCCTAGGAGCCGAAATTCGCGAACAATGTTCTTCATTACGGGAGGAAAACGTACTTATTCGGGTGCTTTACCATCAGAGTCAACAGTTGAGCATTGTCGCTCCGAATGCATTAATTAAAGACTGCATATGTCTTCTGTGTGTACACATCATTCACTCGTGTTGATTTCATACTAATTGGTGAGGTTTTATACTAAACTAATATTTTTCTTCTAAAACTGCGTCACTTAAAATACTCTCTTCTTCCTTAAGATTCTACACGTCCTACATTTTTCTACTTGTTTTTCTATTTTTATTCAATTATTTACATTTTTCTAGATTTTTTCCTGTTAAAAAGTCTCCACGAAAATCAACCACAAAATGTGCGCATTACTGAATTTAAGGCCAGGCATTGTCTCCCATGGACAAGCTGCATTCCAAATATAAGTTAAAATAATGTTCAATGTACTCCAACTGATACTCTTGTTTTAATTAAAAAATCTAAGACTCGTGTATTTCGTTTAACAACAAATCTTTCATTCATCACGTTCCCATTCTCCAGCACTCTGCATCAATACTCTCTTGTACAGAAGCTTTTGTGTAATAAAAACAGAATTAAGAACAGGATTCAATGCTTACACACGTTTAAACATACAATATTACATGCACAGTTTAACACACTGCAAGCTGGCCGAAAAGGGAACTATCGAGGACCGGAAAGCAAGCTCCTCTGCTTGCAAATCGACGTCATTTGACATTGTACGCAAAAAAAGTCGCCCGAGCTCTCCTGAATGAGGTTTAACACCGCAATCTTCCAAGACTTGGGACGAAAATCGATAATTTCGTCCTCGCTTCTACGAATTGTTTTGAATTTGTCTTGTGTCATTTTTATCTCTCTTATTCTCAAAGCACGTTAAGCAGTACTCTAGTATGCATACTCCAACCCCCCAAAAAAGATTATGATTACTTTCCTTTTCGAAGTGTCATTTTTAAAAATTTATTTCTTCTCATTTTCTTTCATAAGAACAAAGAAATGTGCGAATTCTTATGTTTTCCTCGTGTAGGGGCTTTTCCGACAAAAAGCACTAAAAAGCATCGCTACGAGAGCAAGACACACACGAGTATCACCCCTTTAACCTTCGATGCTCTGGATATACAAAAAAAAAAAAAGAAAAAAAAGAAATAAAATAAATCTATTAGAGAAAAATGAGGAAAAACGGAAGGTACAAGAAAAAAAGTAGACAGTTTTTCGGTACAATGGATAAGAAATAACTCCATAAATCACGTAAAGATTGACAGACAGTTAATAAATCTTCACTTTTATCTTCTCCCGCTATTTTTTATTTGTACTTCTTCCTTTTGATTCCGTTGATCTGCCCTGCGGCATAAATTGGTGAAACCTCAAAGTAAGGATGTTTGATCACTGGAAACAAGAAACGAGGAACAATAAATGGGAGAAAAATTCGGTCCATAGTACGCTAAATGGACAAGGAGCCCAGATCATGTGTCCATTTGCTGAACTTGTTACCGTCCTTCTTTTTTTTTTCTTTTACCGGCAGTATGTAAACACAGGTCTGAATGGTGATTTCTGAATAAGAGCCCTTTCATTCGTTAAGGAGGCCCGATTCGCAATTAACGGTCCACCTCAAGTACAGCTGATTTACTTCTGACTTCTATACATGGCGTTCATGTGAATCACGGTTCCTTTGAAACAGAAAGCCGTGCATAGTTGAGTATAACTTTACTTCTATGCACACTCGGAACCCAAAAATAAGTTTCTGAGGAACTTTGGCTGTAACGGAACAGCGACAGGAAGTTTGCGTAATCTTGCAAAAACAGGCCATTATCCCGAACGCTTTTTTGCAGTCTTTAATGCTCTCAACAATCCTTAGCACGAAAAGCATACAATTTTTTATAACCTTGAACAGTTTCTATGGTATTACGACACCAGTTTTCCTTGAAGGAAATATTCTTTCGCTATATAATCATTTATTTTTAGGGAATAAATGAGTAGTTTCGAAGCAGGATAATTTGAGCAAATGTTAGTTCGCGTTTTGTAATGTTTTCATTTCGAGTGATTGATTTATCTCTTCTCGTATGTTGACTTGTGCATTGATTGGATTTTGCATTATACTGTTTTTTTAATTGTGTACAATTTCAATTGTATTGCACTTTGCTCTGAACTTGGCCATGTTTGTTAATGAATATAAATGTAACAATAGAATATTCTGCTTCAAATGTAGTACCCAGTAGTAAGTATAATTTTATGGGCAATATCTCTCTTTAAAAAGTGATTTATATTTCGAAATTAGGTATTTTAACATTAAATATTTCGTATTAACATTAAAGATTTCGTAAATACCACTCTCTGAGGGTTGCGATTTTTAGTATGGAAGCTCAAGAATTTTTTTTCTGCTATTAAAAAGCTCCCACTCTGACTCCTCTTGTTCTTTTCCCAAAAAGATGGAGGACTTTTCTGACAGTATGGGGTTTATGTGTACCAGGGCCTTGACATATTTCTCCTTTAAAGTCTGTTCTTTTTGTTTAGAACTTTTCGAAAGCTAGCTGGCGTTATTTGTCATAACCATGATCTTCGACAACCTCTTGCAGTTGATTTTTGTACACAACAGGCTTACGCTGCAATTACCAGAGCCTTCTTTACCGCAATTTTAACGAATTCAATAGTGAGTGACATCAAGGGACCAGTATTGATGAAGTTCGGCCTCTTCGTCCCCTGATAGCTCCACACACGTGCCGATCCAGACAAAAACTCAACTTGTCCCCGATCGCTAAAGCAATGTACAGGAAGCGCAAAAACGGGGATGAAATTCGAGGACGAAATTAAGGCAAGGTTGCCCGGAACACATCGCAACAGCGCGAAAAGGAAACTTGACCTGACCTTTTAACAAGGGTGAAAATGCCAATCAGGCCAAGAATAGCCTGTGCTTAATTAATATTCATATTAAGGAAGCTACTTTTTGGCATTTCACCTTCTTATTGCTCAAAATATGCGTATAAAAAGTCCAACGAAAATATCGGACCCACAGGCAAGCCAATAATAAATGCACAAGCTACTTCTCTGCGCCAATTGCGCTTCTCAATGACTGGAAAAGTCGCTACAGGCAACGTCATTGGGTCTTTGACTTCCCCGTGGCTACGGTAATTCTTACCGTTTTGGTATACGAGTACTAAAATTCTAGAATAGTTACGAGTCTTCATTAGGATTTTACACTTCGCAAGAAATTGGGTTTCTTCACACATGCAAAAAGCTTCATCCTGTTCACCAGTTGGATTTCCTCCAAGAAAGCTTCTAGCATGCTGAAGTTTATTGACCAGGTTTTCACGTACGTTGTAATCTTGTAGTAAACAAGTAACTCCTTTACATAGCAAGTTGTACCAAAAGTACATATACGCAAAGGAACTTTGTCACACTTTCTACAAATAAATTTGCTCATTGTTCCACGGGTAGGAACCTGGTCCCTCTCTATCAAAGGGAACAAAAGACTTTCAACTTGGCAAATCCTGGAGCGCGGACTTGCGTAGTATTCTTTCGTTTTGCATTGCAAATCGATGAAACCATCAGTTAATTTGACGTAAACTCTGGCTTACACAATTCCAGGCCCTTTTGCAAGACAATCATAAAAATGAAATAGAAGTAATAAAAAAAAACATGTTTCACGCTCATGCAGGTTAATCTTCTTTACTTTTTATTTCCCCCTTGAAGCTTTAGCGGGGGTGCTTATCATATTTTCCATCAAGGCGCGTGGAATTCAATGAAGACCGAGATCAAAATGCAAATTACGCTCGGAGCCAGTGCAAAATAGCCTGGAATTTATTAACCCCAATCTCGAGCAAAATGTCTTAACGATTTCCGCAGTTACCTAGACGTATGAACCTAAGAGATGCGCCCAAATCATCACAGATAACTCATGTTAGTAGACAAGAGCTTTAGGATAGCGAAGCTGACCGCCGGAAAGGAGTAATTAATGTTTTCGGCAGTAGCAGGAGCAAGATACGTATAATGAAACAGAATAAATATGTATACGCATACTTTTCATCACTTTTCTAAAACGTTTTGATGCATGATCCTTAAGCATGAAATCGTTTTACGGCCCATTTATGCCCAAATAGACTTAAATGACAATTACCCAACACTTTCACGCAGAATTTAGTCATCAAGGATTCTAAGACAAGCTTTGTTGAGCAACTAAGGCAATCAGTTTTCTTCAAGCTAAGGGAATTCTTTTCTAATTAGTTTAAATGCTGTAGCGAATTTCTTTAATCATGCAGCCTATCTCTTAAATCAATGTTGATATTTTTACAAAGTGTGATTTAACATTTTCACAAAATTGCTCAGCGTTGCCAAATTATTTGCTCTGTAGCTTTACTGTTTAAAATAATAAAATAAACGAAAAGTTCATGAGATCGAGAGTGAGCTATGACTGCAATTTCCAATACTATCCGTGTAGAATAATTCCTTGGATACCAGCAAAGGGCAAACGCTCACGCTGGTTTATTTTTTTAAAAATAAATTCTTGAATATTCTAATTATGGAAATCCAGCAAAAGGCGTTTTTGAACACATATAAACTAATCCTCCGTGACAGGGTACCATATGGTAGTTGAAGGACGAAGAAAATCTAAATTTTGCGGGGTAGATCTAGTATAAGAATCCATTCGGCCCGATAAGGGAGAACTTGGATGCCGTCTACTTCCAAAGTTCGACTAATTCCAGCTCTTGAATTCTTTGAGCACAAATTTCAATAAAAATTAACTTTTTAGGACGTATAAAAAATCTCTGAACAATAGGAGTATTTTATTACAGAATAAAAACCGAAAAATCGTATAGTGATGTTTACTAAAGTGTTCAAGATGATTTAAGTGTAGTTTTCGATGTAAATTCCCGCGAGAGAGGGAGTAGGCAACATATTAGTGGTTGTTTTTTAGCAACCGTTTAAGTATAGCTTTGTACGTGCCTTTTTAACAAATTAATAGTTATCGGTTTTCCAGAAAAGGAAACTTAAGAAAATCGTAAACCTTTAGATTATGATTCTGTCTTACCACGAGTTATAAACTAATCCGTACAAAGCTGCTTTCCACATCCCGGGGAGACCTTCAACACCTGCGCATCTTGCGAGTATCGGCATATGAGCAAAACTAAAGCACACTTCAACGAAATCGCTCGAGTAAAATGACTGATCTTAGAGCAAAGTGCCTTTACATTTATAAAGCGTCTCAACTTTATGACATGAGTATCTACAGTTGTTTTAAGCCGATCGGTTTGGCGTATAATTAGAAACCTGGGTGGAAATGACGTCATGTTAAGTGCGCGAGCTAATGCAAGCCTGGTTTATAGTTACAGCTGGAAATCCTGCAGTGTGCTTTGAAAAGTGTTCGAGCCGTGCAGTGAACGAAGCTAATGTACTTCACTTTGAAGTTAAAAGCTGTCACCAAATAAAGTTTACTGCTTTTGAAAACCGTACCCGAAATTTCCTTTCGCTTAATAGCGCATTAAGCGACCCTGACACTTTGCTTTTCCATTTCGTAAGGTTGCAACTCGTTCTCCCCAAAGAGCCGACCTTATCCTCAAACCAGTTTAAGTAATCTTACATTATCCATATTACTGATACGACGAATGAAACACAAATCCTTTATGACAACCATAAAACTCGACTATCCCAGTTTTTTATTGAGCATTTCCGCCTTGGCCTAGGTCAGTTTTGCACAAATTAAAATACCAAAATTCGTCTGGCATCATAATACGTACAACGATAGCGCGTAGTTGGAGTAAAACTAAAAACTTTCCATGGAAATTCCCAGGCCCGTAGCCATCATTTTTTTTTTTTTGGGGGGGGGGAGTTTCGGGAGGAGAGGGCGTCAACATGCAATTTGATTGGAATTTGGTTTTCGCCTATCTTCAACATTTATAAAATAAACATTTCAGGGGGCGGGGCAGGGGTAATCCGCTAACCTCTTCCCTGGCTACAGGCATGAAAATCCCCCTATTTTTAACGATTCAAGAACTTTCCTTGTTCGAGAATCAGCATTACGCGGAACTAATACTCTTCAAGTCAGGAAAGTTAGTTCATAACGAAGAAGTCCTTTTTAGGATTTGCATGTACATTTCTTTAGGTCAAACAATGCCGCGATTTGGGTTGAACGAACTGCGTTTGCTGAGTTATAATAGAGTGCCCTAACATTTGAGCGATATTGTTATACAATTAGCAACGATAAATTTACTTTCGTAGAAAGTTGGTGCACAGTGCACGCAAGGAGATAGGTTTGTGAAGACGTCGCGTGAATTATGTCCTATTCTGCCTTAAGTTACATGCGAAACTTGGGGAATAGTCTCAAAAAGTTACAACTAGCAATTACAGCAAACGTACGAAACTTTCAATTTTACATACGGGCTTCGCAAGCCAGAAGTCCTACTAGCGAAGTGAGAAGGTTTTCATTTTTTACCTTACTCTTTTTATATATATTGGTCGGCAGAAATTCGGAAATAAATACTTAGTGTGAGATATTATATACGGTGAGCACGTGTCCGACTGCAACAGAAAAAAACTTAACTTTAAAAATGAAGCAAAAATAACTCAAAACAAAAAAAGCAAAACTAGATAAATAACTAAACAAAAAAATGCAAAAACGCAAAAACGCAAAAAACGCAAAAAAATACAAATGAATACCTAGAATTGCTTCGGTGACTTTCTAAGTTTTGTTGAGCTTTAAACAATTTTAAGAATTTTTGTTCATATTACAAAATCGTCCTAATTTTTTTACGGAAACAATGTTTGAATTGTCACTCACTTGTCGCCGTTAGGCATGGAAGGCGCAAGCAAGTGAGCAAGAATTTGCAGATAAATAAGACATTTTTGTGGACTTCTTTTGTATTCGGACCATGTTGCGGTTTCCTCGTACAGCGTACCTTCACTACCTTGACCCCCCCCCCCCCATCCCCAACTGTCTAGAAAAAGATGTAGAACACGTTTGAATAAGTATTCTTTTTATTTAGTATTTTATAATAAAAATTTAAATAATGCACGGCTATAATAAAAACAACCATCAACGGGCGTTAGCCTACTGTGTTTTTTTTTATTTAGAAAATAGTATTTGATTACTTCGATTATTTTTTTTTCAGGAGTTCCATCCCATGGGATCATTTTAACATATCAACTGCATTGAAATCGACGAATGGGAGAATCAATTGAATTCGTTTTTAGAGCATTTCTTAACTTTATGAGAGGTTTCAAGTTAAAAAATCTGTTCCTTTAATTATAATTTTTAAAGAAAAGTAAGTCAAATGAAATGGCGTTGTTTTTCAAGCAAGGTGTCAGAAAGATTGTCAAAGCACGCTGCAAACTTCCGGCACTCGTTATGAAACTTCGTTTAACTCTTGACAACCGCTAAATTGGGACACTTAGTTACGGTCTTGTTACGACTCTGTTACAAACAGTTTCCGACAAATTAGCTCATAATTTTTCCCCAGCCTATTCCCACGATTATGTCTCTAGAAATTGAACTGCGCCATAAATGAGCTTATTATCCCTCTGAGGACATTTCACGCCTCTGACAGGCCTCGTTAAAATTTCTACTCAAGCGTGACCAATCACTTCCTCGATTTCCCTCATGTTTTGTCCGCGAATCTGAATACGTCGACCATTTCAAATGACACTACTCTACATCCTGTGTACATTACTCTCAGCCAGTTTTCCATCGCAAAAAAATCCTTTTCATGACTTCGCATAATCAAAGTCCTTACTACCCCTGTCTAGTACTACTGTCTACCCTAAATGGGCAGTCCGCACGCACTCTTCCAGATCAACTTTGCTCTTTACAAATCCCTGTGCTCACTGTGTGTGACAAGAAGAGTTCCGTAACGTGATACGATATATTTTTGATCATACCCTCAAAACAAAAAACATTGCTTTTGTGCATATCTGTTGTATCCACACAAAACCCTTTTTGGATCTCAGCCATGTAAAAACTGTTTTTATTTTCCGCCATTTCCCACTTCTCTTTCTCGTGTTCTTTGTCCTACTCAGCTCGCACTCTTTCTGGGTACCCAGCAAGTCAAAAAAAAAAAAAGAGGCGGAAAAAGAAAAGAACGCTCAAGGAGCTCGCGCAGACGTGCAAAAAACTCCGATTTCTTGGAACAGTTTATGACTTAAACCCGCCAATGTTCCTTTCTCGGTCGCACATCGCAGAATCTCCAACTTCTTTCGACTGAGCAAGATTTAATTTTCTACAAGCTTCGCGTACCAAACCTCCCGAAAATATTTTGGTTTTTTGACTCTTTTGCACTGCCTGTCTTCTCCCTATTCCTGTTTTTTTAAATACGTCTTACATGGTGTTCCTTTTTTCTAATGTAAACTTTACGTACCTTTTTCATCGAAGTTCTTACAAGTTTTAGTGCAAACCCGTAATTTGTAATTTCAAAACAGCGCGTTTTTTTAAGTAAAATTTTTGAAAGAAATCCTTTAAACACTAACTCCTTCACATGAACCAATGCTTTATACAAAAATGATCATTGCGTAATACACTGTATTCTTTATTTTGTCTATAAATGTCTATAAATAAACATTTATGTCTATAAATAGAAATTTTTCAAAATTTATAAAATTACTACAGCTAGAAAAGACATAAAAATTAATTATGTATTTATTGCACATATATATTACATCTTCTTGTTAATTTTACAAAGTAAATATTTAAATATTCTAATTTAATTTTCAATGTTATTTTGCGTCTATTGCGTTAATAAGTTAGCCAGAATCGATATCAGAACGGCGCAAATAAAAACTTAAATAGTAAAAAGAAGAGAGATCTTTGAAGCTGTTTTTTAATATTTTCACATAAAATATTTTTGAAATGTAGCTAGCTTCATGTATATCAAATGAAACGAATCACGTTACACGAGAAGAAACAAATGTATATAATAACATTGAATACAAATATACCACATTCCTATTAAATAGAATTTATTTCTTTTGACTGGAATTCGATCTAGGACAGCTTTAAAAGATAAAAGCCTACAATATTGTCACGAAAAGAAAACTATTTTTAACTTAATAGCAAAACTAAAATTTTTCAAATAACTCCAAAAAAATACGACGTTAAAACGGTTTCTAATGTGTGAAATTCCTTGTGGTATTCTGTTGGGATTTGTCTACTTTCTTATTTTTGTATTGCCCTTCACTCTTGTATGCTTTCTCCGCTTATTTTTGTTGATTTCTCCTAACGTTACTAATTTTCTATCCGGTGTAGTGTCCTTTCGCTTGTGTATATAAGCTCGTCATTCCTATTGTAAAATAGAGTAGTATTCTTGTAGTAATTGACTAGTATTCTTCTAGACTCAGAGTGGTATTCTCGTTGACTCCTCTAGTAATCTCATATACCTCTGAGTCTTAAGATACCCCTCGTACATCTCTCGTACATCTCTATCCTAAGAAACCAACCCATCCTACCCTTAGAAACCTACCCTAATCACAACGCAGGGTCCTCTCTCCTCTCCTCTTACCAAATTCTCCACATCTAACAAATTATAAGCCACAGGTACGCACATTGTTTTATGATCACGGACCTCGCTTTCACGTCTAATGAAATTTACATATTACGTGGTGCTAAACCTATGTTAATTGAACGCTTGAATTGGTAGAAAACCGCCCAGAAACATTACATTTCCCAAATCACGTGGACTTATGGAATTACTCCACCATGAACCCTTTACGGGGTCCGGTGAACCCGATGTTAAGAACCGTTTTAATATAAACAGTTGTACGGAGTTTATAACGTACATTATTATGTAAATATGCTACGAAGTTATCAAAATAGCGCATCTGAACAAATTCTATAAAAAAGGACAAATACAGACTTGGCGATGTTTCTTCCTACCTACAAGTTAACCTTTGGCACTGATGAGTAAGTCACGGAGTACGAGTGTTAAGAAAAAAGGATCACGAGAAAAAGGTAGCCACGAAAAGTCGTGTACAAGTTATGCCGATTTCTCTATAATTAAGATAATGAGTTGACGGAATAAATTGTTGGCTGCGACCTCACTTCAGTTTTCTTCCCGCGAACACTTCCTTGGCAGTGAGCTCAGG
Organism: Triops longicaudatus; assembly: GCA_022885665.1. Taxonomy (NCBI): domain Eukaryota; kingdom Metazoa; phylum Arthropoda; class Branchiopoda; order Notostraca; family Triopsidae; genus Triops; species Triops longicaudatus. The sequence continues at coordinate 130,348 of JAGQDJ010000223.1, read as the reverse complement.
TTCAAAGCACGTCCACTTTTTTGTTGCGACTTTTTAATATGCAGATTGTGTGCTGCATGCACCGTGGTGCTAAGACTGCATAGTTTCTAGTACGCAAAAGTTCAACTAATTCGCGTTCCAAGTACATAATTTTGGTAATGTAAGCAAAGAAACGTCATTTGTCACCTTTCACGAAGCTGTGATATTGCAATCGTGTAAACTGTCAAAAGTCTATTTTTCAATAGGCTAAATACTTGTACGACATCGTGAAGCCATGTTTGTCTAGCAATTTTTGCTTTGCCAACACTGATCAAAATTCGCGTCAAAACCGAGATTGACATCATCACGCCAGTTTTAGTTAAACAGTTTTAGTTTGGTTTGAACTGTTTTTCTTCTGCTCCCTTCGTTTCTGGGCTAGTGAAAGTGATTTCCCAAAAGTTGATTTGACTAGGGTTTTTGAGATGCGATAAAAAAAAGCGAACGTGAGAGTCAGGTCAAAAAAAGAAGTCAGTCGGTAGTGAGAAGAAAGGGAGTTAGTCGGCAGCCAGAAGTCAAGAGAGGTCAGAGGACAGTCGAGAGAAATGGAGATTTGAGTGTTGAAAGTTGGAGTGTTGAAAGAGAATTTTGTACATGAATGTGGACTATTGTGAAGCAGTTTTCGGTTATAGATATTACACGCTAAAACCCACAAATATGGTGTTGTTAACGTAATTTAATCAAGGGTCCCCGGCAGTCACCGTCACAATTGTCAAACCACGCAAGTTGACGGTTGGCTACGTGACAATATAGAATTAAATCTGATTAAAGTTAATTAGACACTGAAGTATCTTCTTTTATAAAAAGCTATTTCAATGTAATTTTAATTATTAATAATTAATATTAATAATTGGCTGTAATTAACCAGAAAACTTTGCATTAAAAATATAAATATTTGAGTAAGACGCGCAATATTTGACACAAACAAGTGTTTCAAACTCTGACAATAGAATGTCTCGAAGAAAAACGTATTATAATGTTAAGTTTGTCTTCTTTGTGTGTACTCGGTAGGCTTAGGTTGTATAAGGCAAGATTTAAACCTAAAAATTTTACATGAGCTACTTTTTAACTGAATTTCGTATTGAAAGACTTTTAAATTATACGAATTGACTGTTTACTGAAATGGTACATTACAACTTGTTCAGTTTGATCTGAATTGAAAAAAAAGACTGCGCATTACTATATAATTCGCTGGCATTTCTTTAAATTTGCCCAGGTATATTATATTATTATTATTGCCCAGGTATATTATATTATATTATTGGCCCTTCCAGGTTAGGAACTAAAATCTTCACGCGCCACAATCAATTTTTTGTCCATTGGTTCACTACAAATTACGCAATGCTGAAATATCTTGCATTGTTTCTTTTCGAAACTGAGCTTTTCTCCTTTTAAGAATTAGCATGTCTAACCGCTTGACAGTTGGACGTCACAGTCTAAAACCGCGATACTCCAACCGGTTTGAGACAGAGCCAGTCTCATGTTTCCTCAAAGAGTTTTTCTTTAGCCATTTTTCCTATTCCTTTCCGAATATTTGCTACGCACTTACGAAGTATCCAAGGATAGGTGTTCTGTGGGTTGGCTTCTCAGAGATTTTGGGTCTAAATCTCGTAACTCAGCCATCATCCGTCGTATCTCCACCCTAGTCATTTCGGCACGCCATCTTGAAACGAAACTGGTTTCGCTAACCCATCATTTACGCTCCGAATATGATTAAGGAATGGCACCATAAAAACTAAAGACGCACGAAAACTTTGGGCTGCTGCTGTTTAAATACCTTTTTCGCAAAGGAAGATGGCCGTAAAACAGTAAGTCCTTTTCACCCCCAATAACTTTCATTAACAAAGTAGTTTTGAGCGTTTACTAGTGGTTCATTTTTTAAAAGTTCCATTTCTCATTCACACCAACTACAAAGTCATAATCTAATGGGTTACTGACACTACTATAAATGTCTGCATTCCACCGCGAAATTCTGCTCAAAGTGCCGGTATCGCGGTTATAAAAGCTTGACTAAACTTGACGTTTTTAAGACTGGAGTGTGATATAGCGACTTCAACCCCAACTCATTTCACGCTTTAGGTAAGTTTCGAGAAGTTTGCGGGTAAAGTAGTTGGAGGACGTCTTTTACGCGTGGCGGAAATGTAGTTAACACGATCTGACACATTTAGTGACGCTTGCGATAAAGCGGCATGGAAATGCTACAAAAATGAGTCCGTGGTTGGAATACTCTTGTTGAGAAGCGGTTTCGAATAGCAACCGGTTTTTATCACGTACTCGATTAGAAGAGTATGAAGTTTCTACAACAGATTTCAATGGTTCACATCCAAGAAGTCTTCATGTATTGCAGCAGCACGTCGGAAAGTTTTTCACCTCAGAAAACTTGGAGGGCTTAGTTCTAAGAATTCTTAATTCTTTCTTACGGAGTTTGTTAGCTTGGCCGTTCTATTTTCTCTGTGATTTTTTTCCATCGCATGAAAATTAGGGTTATATTTTAGATCTTATTCTCGACAAAAGTGCCCAAGCTGTCCCAACAGCGGGTAGGTTGGACACCACTGCGGGGTAGGGTGGATTTTGATTAGCTAGGAACTCCATTTTGGTGACCATGCTATCTAATTGATGTAATTTTCTTAGCTATACTAATAATACTACTGAACTAAGCATTTATAAAACCAAAGCTGATAAAACGAATCAAATGCCCATTTTTGTACTCTTTTTATGCATGCAAGCGTGCGTCAGTATTCCGTAAAAGGCTCCTATTTTATTTTAACGTATTTTATTTCGTAGAAACTCATCTAAATGTTGATTATAGCTTATTAATAAGAATTTTCGTATTCATGTTATTTAAGAAAATTTACTTGTCAAAAATCTATTTTGTCCGACCTGCCCCGTTGCTTTGGTCGAACAATATTGAATAAAATTAAATACACAAGTAAATATAATTATGACTGTTCTAGGTTTATTTTGTATCTTAGTACTGTAGATTTCCTTGCAAAAAGTTTCACAGAGCTGTACTATAAACTGTTGCTACAACCTGCAAATAAGTGACTTTTCCAAAGCTTGAAAAACACCTCCGAAAAAAATGTTAGTTCCTAAAATAATTAACGGTTTTCATTCAAACTTTTACTATACCATGAACTTTTTATATTTTTGGTATTTTTTTTAAATGCTCTACTTTAGGGTTGAGGAGATAATTAGAACTATACAATCTAACCTTTAGGCAAGGTGCCCCTGTTGCACATATCACGCAATGTAATGTGCATTGGGAAAAAATATATTTAGATTGCGATAAAGGACATTATAAGTGGCCCTTTCGTGAAAACTTCGTAAATTTAATATGAAAATTCGGTTTGTGGTAATCCTTGAATATGTTTGTTAAAGCAAACAGCAAATGCTCGCGGCGGTTCACTTGGAGAAACCAGAGAAAAATAATTACGTAAAGGTAAAAAAATCACATGCATAAAATATGAGAGAAACGCGGTCAAACAGAACGAATTATTCAGACCCGAGCGCTCGCTTCATATGATAAAATATACCAAATTTCACAAATTCTCTCCGAAATCTAAACCCATACGATCTCGTTCAATGTATAGAGATTTATTGTAATAAAGATAACAAAAAGCGTCGAATACAGGATTTGTAACACTCTTATTTGGGGGTATAAAATACAAAGAACTTTTTGGTGTCGAACTATCTTAAAGGTACGTTCAGACTAGCTTGGGAACAGGCTTGTGGTGTTCTGTTTTCGAAGCATAATTGTTTTAATACCTCAAAGAAAGCGGAAGACGATAATGTGCCTCTTTTATGACACAGCTCGTCTTTAGAGCAACACAAATGATAAACACACCTCAAACGCATAGATTTGCTTCAAAGGTGTAATTTATTTAAGTTTGTTCGAGGATGGTTGCCTGACTTGGAAACGTTTTAATGTAATGCAACAGGACAACGAAACTGATAAATTTATTATGAAACGCTCAGTTGAACATCACTTTATCGATGTTGCTAGAACAAAAAGTGCCCAATAGTTCGATTTCCTGTACTTTTTCTTTCGGTCCAGCAGTGCTGGAAACTAACTTTTTGTGTATCGCAATACTTGATATTACCTAAGTCAACGCGAACGAATCACGTTCTCAACAATTAAACACTAATTGAAGAAAACCTAACCCAATTAAGGCATCTAACACCTGATCGTGTCCAGGTAATACCTTTTGTCGATCAAAAGATTGGAGGGCATTTATTGGAGGGGAAAAAAAGCTGAAAGCCTCCGAAAATTCCCAGATCAGTGTCTATTCGTTAGAAGTAAGAACAATTACAAAAGAACTATTAGGAAAAAAGGGTAACTACAAAGGTTGGTGAGGCCTTGAAATAATTTATGACCTGTAATTTTAAAACACGCCTGCCAATCCGTAGACATGATTTAGAGAACTTTCCTTTAGAGATTTAGAGAACTTTAAAGATTTACAGAAGTTTAAAAAACACGTAAGAAACAGCGAACGAGAAAACACGAAAGAAAAACTTTAGAATAACAACTACTAACGCAGACGTAAAAAATATAATGTGTTCTTTCGAAACTTAAATAATTTTATACGAAGCTAAGCATTGTGCTTAAACTAAGGTACAACGAGAATTTAGTCTTATGAATTCATAGGCAGTTGAATTAAAATCATACCAGTATTTGAAGCGAAGTACCAAAACTAGAGAAATGATGACGATCACTAAAACTATTCCTTGGTTTCAAATCGTCCAAAGGTCCTTAAAGGCAACAACGAGTTAATGACACGAATCCTTCGCGACAAAACACCTTATTAAAATCTTCTGTAACTGCCAGATTCTTATAAAAAATTGCTATCACTGCTGTTCGTTGTACCGCAGGTTTGCACTTGGCGGTGCCTTTTTTGCAATTACTTCTTCAGGGTAACACATCAAGCACGCTCTCGAGACATGGAGCCCCACCCCGTACCTTATGACCCTCCAGGAAAACTCGCTAGCATCTTTAAGAGGAATTACGCGATCCATTTCCTTGAAATTGAACACAAAGGCAAATCTCACCAATGTGATTCTCCCCCTCCCCTTTCACCTAGACATAAACATTTCATTTCAGTGGTAATGCGAGACAGCTAAACTTCAAATCGCCCTGCAAATTGACCCTATTAGCATCTCAAACTACAAAGCAAACTGGATTTTTCAGAAAAATACCGTTTTAAGCCAACCTGAGCCCTTCCTAGCAAAGGGTACGACTGTTTCTCCATTTACCTAATTTCGTTCACATGTCATAACGCAAAAGCCACAGTGCTTCCCCCTCAAGAAATGCATTATCTTCACCTGTTTTGTTCCACGGAAGTCAATGGCGGTCGCCATCTGGCTTGCAATGGCTGAAATTTGAATATTTTGTACTTTTTGCGTTTCCCAAGCCATTTTCATACGTAAAAAATTCGTCTTAGAGTTTACACTGACTTAGTCTAAATCCGAAGTAGTGTCTCTTAACGTTATTCGCTAATGTTGTTTAGAGCTCGAAATGTTATTCGCTATTAGTTCATACAGAATTTCCGTTACCTTAACTGTTATATCCCAGAGTTCCAAATTCCCTACAATATGAGCTAAAGCTTAAGCGTAATTACTGGAGCAGGATGTGCATAATGTGGACTGTTCCCCACTTTTCATGTTGCTTCGTACCGTCGTTATTTCTCAAGATTCTCAGCGACTTTCCTAAAATATATTTCGACAAAAATATCTTATTTTCTGCTATACATTTTTTTATTATTTATATAATTCCATTTGCGTTATTTCCAACCAAATTTCAGAAACCTTTTATCATACTTTAATTGAATTTCTCTCGCGGGAGTTCTTTAAATGCACTTTAGTTGTAGTTCAGATTGCTTTGTAATTGCACACTACGTGTACTGTAATTTACCTGCAGGCAAATTATCAGTTTTACATGCAAATTTCGTCGACCGCCCCGTAGACTTAAAAGACGGAAGTTGTTTTTAACCAAACTTCTCTTTTTCGTGGTCTAACGTTCACGTTTAGTCAAAACTGATAACACGGTTGGGCAAGCAACTTTTGAGATTGGCTTTGGTTAAGACTGGGGGGCGGGGAGAGTAAATCTGCATAGGTAACAGCTGTCTAAATTCCCATTGGGCTAACAAACCTGGGTGCAATGTCTTCACTAACGATACGTTTTGATAACAACTTGGATTACTTTATTAGACTGACACGGCTGACAGGTTACCGAGGCATATCCAGTTAAAACAAAGCTGGCTACAACAACATCCTTAAACTGCACTACACACGCACGAGCAAACTCCCGCGAGTCGAGATCTCATATCGGGCTTGAACAATTTCTGACACTTTTATGACTAAATGCGTGAGGTGGCAAAAGTTCTTAAGCGGTAAAATGCTGTATTATGCAATAAACTTTCTTTCGAAAAGTCGCTTAACCAAGTGCCGAAAAACCCCTGACCAACTTCGTATAAAATGCAGGAAGGACCAACGTTAATTGTATGTGAAAAGGAGTTTTTGCATCAAGGAGACAAAACAATGAACAAAGATTTTAAAGATATGGCCAAAAGCCCACACAGGAGCGACATACAACCGGTGGTTTTTCTTTCTTAAAAAAAAAAAAAAAAAAAAAAAAAAAAAAAAAAAAAATCCAATTCTCCCCAGACGAGTTTTTCTGTAATTGAAAGTGTCCAGAACAAAAGTATAAATTGCACAAAAATCTAATTTCATATATTAGCACGAAATATGAACCGTAAATCCCCGTTAGACGTCGGCCTTCGTCCATTGGCACTTTTTCAACGTTTTATGTTAAGTCGCGGATACCGCAATGGCATCCGTAAACTCAAAGCACCGTTAAATTCGCAGTAACCCGAACTTTTACCTTCTTTCCTGGCGTCACCCAAACACTGCATAACACTTTTAACCCAGCAGAAAAAATATCTCCATTATTTGTAAAAAAAAAGCTTTTCGACTAATTTTCTTCTGTATTTTTTCTTCCTTTTGTCAAGCAGCGTCTCCTTTCTATTCGAACGCTTTTCAATACTTTTCCATTAAAAAGTTTGGGGGTTCACTTTCCCGTCACAACGTATAGTCCGCAAACAGCCCCCTAACGTACTATCATTACTGAAACACGTACTGGCTGTATTGTACACGGTAATGTCGTAAGTAAAAACCAAAAGCACCAAAGTTTGTAAGCTAAGCTTTCCTTTGAGCTTCTCCGTTTACCGACACCGAATTCAGTTTGCGTGCTAGAACGCTTCTATTCACCAATGGCAGGGTTATCGAGTACACAACAAACCGAGAATATACCCCTGTCCCCCCCACACCGTCTTTCATCCCCAATTATAAATCTACCTCTATTCCGTTCAATTCATGATGATTAGCTATTTATGCATCGTCAGAGCCAGCCAACTTGTTGGGTTTTGACGAAATGCCAAATCGGTTGCAAACGTCAGATCATCGGAAGTCTTTAACTACATCCCTACTCTAATTGTCCAACCATTCAGCTTACATCCGATTTAATTAACAATCTGTACATTTAACGCAGTTATAAAATCGTAGTTATTTTATTTATTATTGGAAAATAATTTAAAACGAATTTACTATTAATACAGCGCTAAATTTACTAGTTATTTAAGTCTTAAAAAAAATTGTGAATTTAAATACAAAACTTTAAAATTCGAATAAAATATATTCGGAAAAGTTTAGTAATCTCTAAATCCACAGGCTTAAACCGGCCTTTTTTTACGCAATTTCCCTTGTGAATTCCCACCCAGTTGCTAAACTTAGGAAAAATGCAGCAAGTTAATGACATCGTCATAATTATTTTAAAAAATCAGAGAAATCAGTTTAAACTTAGTTTAGAAAGCTGCAGAACTTGTGTTTGGTTTGTGGTCATTTTTAGATAATTTAGAGACCATGAATGCAGTTGAATATCGTACTTTCCTGATTAACCGGCTAAACACTTGAAGGTATAGACCGCAAAAACGGGCTTATGCTATATGCGGAACGCAATTCGTAAAAGGTCAGTCTGGATTGTGCTCGTAAAGCATTCGCCCTATAAACAATCCGCAATTGCGTCAGTAAGGTTCCACGTGTAGAAACGTACTCTAATGTCTGTTACACATTCTGCCGTTTTTATTGCGGTGCTATATCTGGGATGTTGCGAAAAGGGATGCAGCGCGGTCTCCATAAAAATCTAGAATAACAAACGCGAACGTTCGCCCTCGACACTCCACGATCTTACGGGAAACACCAAAGTGAATTACCACTTCTATAAATGTGACTCAGTCATAAAGAAAAATGCACGCCGTCATAAGGCGCCATAGGGTATCATGCACAGGAAACTGTGCGTAAAACATGGCTCTACTGAATGTCAAAAAAATTTTCCTAAGTGACTTGTGCACAATTGCAATTAATATCAGTTTCTCGCTAAAGCATGTCTTACATTGCCTTCAAATGCCATTTCTTTCAGTATTTTCTGAATTTAACACTTCCAAATATTTTTACACATTTATCAAAAATTACAATATAAAGTTAGGACTCCTTCAGAATTTTAACGAAATTTAACACTGTCCAATGGAGTTCTTCAAATGGTTAAAATTCTTACAAGGGTTTCTTTTGTACGAATAACACCAAAACACAAGGCGTTTCAATTAAGACGCACTTTCGCGAATAAGTTGAAACCTCAACCAGCTGTAATTTTTATGGCTTTCATCGCACCGACTCTGTGAGATCTCTATCTCTTACTTGCAAGTCAGTTACGACATTCCCGAAATTTCAAGAACAGCTGCAGGGTGAGTAAAACACTGAAACGACGGTCGAAAAAAACTTGCGAAGTATTAAACTAAAGACAACCTAGATACTTTCAGAATTCTCTACCATTACACAAGTAAAACTTCACGACCAACTTCGCTTTCCTAACCTTACAGTTTGCACGAGATGACATATTTAAATGATTAAATATTTATTATTTTAATTTAACATTTGAAGTTTTGATTACTTTTTTAGCATTCGGCGTGCGCATTACTCGTTGCCAATTGATTCACGCATAAACAGGAGAAAATCTTGATTAACATTAAAAAAAGCCTTAACATCTAATTAAGAAAGTTTTAATATCTAATATCTATTTCCAAAATCTACGCTATCTAAATGTATTTAAAGTATTATGAGTATAATCGTATAAAGTTGGTAGTTTAACACATTTAATTCTACTTTTCTACATTACTTTTGTTTCATTACTTACTGTATTATGAAATTATGTAAAAGTAAAAGCAAGAAACGAAATGTTCTATTAATTGTTGAGTACTATTTGAGTTATTTCTGAACAGGATATTACAAGTGATTTCATGCCTGGAAATTTGTATTGGAAAGATTTTATTATTTTTTATAGGAAAAAATGTCCCAGAAGATATATTACTAGCTTAGTACCCTTACCAAACAGCTGGAGCATTACTAGAGCAGAAAAAGTGGCCTACCACATGAGAAGAATCATAGCAATTCATCAGTTCTTTTCAAAGTTTTGGGCCCCCTACCACTTAAAAGCCCGTTCAAATTCTATGACGATAGCGTTCCAGCGCAGTAAGCTCTTTTTCTGCACCAGTTTTTTCGCTATGTGATTAACTAGTGGGTCTATTATTTTTTCATAATAACGAGTTTGGTAACCTTTCGTGATCATCCAAGCTTGCCCACAATCATGTATCATTCAATATCAACTGTTCTCGCGATTACGTCAATCAAATGTTCCTGTTGGCAGATAAATCCAACTTGACCTTTAAAAATTACCATTTCCAGATTTTGGTGCAGTTACCACCTGCAGGGTTGACTAAAATCTACACGTAGATAAGTCTTCCAGGTACATTTTTCACAAATAAATGAAACACTTTTTAAATATGTAAAGAATTTGACACACATTTCCTTTAATTAATGCATCATTAATTCACGATATCTCAGGAAATGTAGTTGTTGCTCTAAACAGAAACCATGTACAATCTTTCACTTCAATTTTGCTCAATTTTCCAATAAAGGTTCCGGATCTGACATATCACAATTACCCAAAACAAGCTGTATTACTAAATATTAAAGACGGCTAGTACTGAATTCCATAACTTTTCAAAAGGTGGATCTAAAAGTAAAATCAAGAAACATTTACATATTTATATGACCAAGTCTATATTTAAATTTTTTTCAAAGCTTGAAAAAGCTTTGAAAAAAAAAAATCTTTTTCAAAGCGATAGAGCCTGAAGGGGGGGGGGGAAGGGAGGGAAAGGAAGGGTGACACGCCATATTTATTTCATTTAAATATATGAAACAAAAAGCAAACAATAAAAACAAGTTTCCCGCCATTTCTATGTTCAGCGAAATATTTTTTTCTGACCAAAACCCACGACAGACTCTTTTTTTTTAACAAAAAAGAGGAGAACTCCACTAACTAAAAGTCGTCGTAGTTCTCATTGCTTTCACTGTTTCTTTCGGGTAAAATTTTCTCTCTTGCAATGCACAACTCTTGACCAAGGAACACTTGCTTCGATAAACAAATCGATTTTAGGCTGACAGTATATTAATACACTTATTTATATCGCAGCTGATAACACCTTTGAATTAAAATGCTTGACGTATATAAGTTCATAATACATAATTAACCGCATTAAGGCAAACTCAAAATAACAAAGCCAACAGTATACTAAGCTTTTTTTTTAAAAAATGGTTTAATATACGTAAATTCTGACAACAATAGTTCGGCTCAAAATATGAAATCACAGGATACAAAAAAAGGAAAAAAAGGAAAAAAAAAAGAAATCCAATATGCTCTCAACTCATCGTAACCAAAGCTTCTCCTTTCAGGCTGTCCGTCATTTCTTTCATGTGAGCGAGCTAATCTTACCACGCACAGCGAAAAGTTTGTCGCCGACATCTGACCATGGCTAATTTGCATAATCAAAACGCGCGGTTCTTTCAGGTCTTAGCTTTTGTAACACTAGCGTGACACATTCGAACTATTTATGTCTTGGTCACTTTTTTGCTTCACCCCACAAAAAGATCCTTCCAGACTTGAAAGTGTGGTTTTCAAGGTGTGCTATAGTTCTTTGTACAAAAGCGCGTAGCAACATTTTACCTTTTTTCTACCCAGGATAACAGACGGGTGGGCAGCAAGGGAGAATTCGGTTCTTTCTTTTTTGGGGGGACACCTTCAATTATTAAAAGGAGGTTATCTGAAACCTTAGAAAACCTTGGCTCGATTTGGCAAAAGCTTTCCGTGTCTTGAAGCGTTTTCAGTTCGCCGTGTTTCACTATAATAACAATGGAACGTATCATGAATTTTCTTAATATTTAAATGAAAATGGGGGAGGGGAAGAAAATTGGATTCACTCGCGTCTAGAACATTCCCGTACGAAATTTTGGTACAAGGCTTATCCGGCGTGAAATTGAACGTCCGACTGTAAAATTACTCTTCTATAGAACAATACTTTAATTTTGAGACGCTAGTAGTCCGTATTTTATTATAACTCTTTTTAATTCCACGCTTAAATGTAACATGGTCTTCTTCGCAAAATTCATTAAATTTTTGCGTTAGATTCTCCAAATAGCATTATTCTTGCTTATCTCTTGCACAATAGGCTTTTTGCTTCATTCGCGGAATTCGGATAGTCTCAACAGAAATGTGCATTTATAGAAACTTCTTACCTTATGTTTATTTCTACTTAAGAAAAGACGGGCTGTCAAAAAAGACAGTATATCACAATTGTGATGTCGATCGTTTTTTAACTTCACTTTTACCCAAATTATCAAATCGAACTCAATCTCAATTATTTTTAACATTATTAATCTGCCTGTTATAGTAAATTGAAAAAAAAAAATCCTTTAAAGAGTCTTAGATGCGCAGAATTAGCTCGTTAACGAAAAGAACTACTCAAACTGGCTTAAGAGTTTTTCGTAAACTGTGACGAAACCTAAATGCACTAATCACGACGTCTACCTTTTTTTATTTATTAAACAAAAGCATAAAACCCGCAAAAGCCGAGAACGTCCGGTAAGTTAATGTCTTTCACTATATTTTCTCTATTTCTAGAAGAAAGAAGTCAGAAAGAAGTTTTTTTTAGAAGACAGAAGCACTGAAATTCTGAACGCTCCTCCAACACAGAGATGTACATTGTTAACTTATTTTTCTTGGTAATTAACGTAAAGTGTGTGCAACGAGACGAAAGATTATACAGTATGTATACTCATTTGTAGTCTTCGTAATGCCTTTTAGTCATCTGCTGTCATTAGGACGGACGAAACCATTAAGGACCTTAACAACAAGGAACGCTGTTGAAAAAGAGACGAAAGCTTCACTGCAAATTACACTACGACAAAATTATTCTTTGATAAAAAAAAAAATATAATAAAAATTATTATAATAAAAAATAAATTAGACCTTGGAAACTCAAATCAATTTAGGGAGTTTAATTTAAATTAAACCTATATTTCGGCTGAAACATTTATTCATCTGAATATGTACTCGGCTAAAGGAAATTTTCACTTAAAAATTGAATTCGGTTCCACTTAGACCATTTTTTCCTAGTTTTGGCACAATTCGATCTACATAAAACAGTTGAATAGACTCGAGTTTACAATAAAAGTAAGACATAACTTTAAGCACATTTTCTTTTTCTTTTTTAAAAATATTTCTGGGGATCAGGCTTGAGTCATGCTCGATCAATTAAAACCGATTGAGGATCACACAACTGTTTGAATTTCACTTCGACACTTTCTACCAATAAATATTTTTAAATACATTTTTCTTGAAAAGTTTGCCGGATTTTACACAGCGCGACGGCATTTGTAGAAGCATGCAGTGTCCAAGTTCTTCACTGGCGCTCTCTTATCCTCTTCTCGAAATAAGCTACGCGAAAATAACGAAGAAATTTACTTAAACCACTTCAAAATTAACTTACAACAAAAAGTACTTCAAGTGTAGCCAAAAAGTTTGGCAAGTTTATTTAAAATGGTGTAACTAAAGAAAAAAATCCAACAGATTTGGCCAGTATTTAATTTAATTTTGCCGACTCTCCTTATAAATGCGATTAAATCGCTTACAGTCAACTACTTTAAAAATACAAACATTTTAGACACTCTATAAAAGTGAATATCTAAATGAACGCTGAAATAAAAACAAATTACAAAAAGAAAGCCGAAAACGATAACGTGTCACTATGACGACATAATTCGTCTCATTACCTCAATAATAACTAAATCGCTTACGGTTGAAATTCTCCTGTCCCGCAGTAACAATTCACTAAAAAATAACAAAATAGAACGTACGACTAACAACTTGCACTGCTCATGTTAGGAGAATAGTCTTCAGTTTGACAATCTAAGACTTAGAGATGGAGTCCATACACGTCACCTAAAACTTTACATACACTCGATCATACTTCATTCGCTAAGTTTTCCTTTGCTGCACTACAAACTTCTTTTCTGCACACCACAAAAAAAAAAAACGCCCCAGTCAATCACTCTTAAAACAGTCCATTGAAACTTTGCCCCTCAAAAAATTCTTAACCCCCACAAACTTTCCAAACTCTCTTGCCGAAACTGTTATAACACTTTCCTTCCATCCTCTACCTTTACTATAACTTCAGCCTGACAAAAAAAAAAAAAAAAAAAAAAAAAATCCTAAAAGCAAAACCTTTCCTATCAAACCACGATTAATAACGTCCTTCTTTTCAGCTCCTAACCCGTCCTTCGTTCTACCTTCCCACCTTACAAACTTTCGCCCTGTTTTCTTGTAACCCATCATCCCCAAAAGTTTACAAGGCGGATGAAAAGGGTGAATAGAAAGCTTGTATGTGCGACGAGATAAATGACTGTTTGTAACAATCCGTCTTTTGTTCAGCCCCGCAACCTCAGTTTCACACAAGCGATGAAAAACGAACGTGGAACTTGGTAACTCAGGAGCAACATTGACAGATAATTTTCAGCTTTTAACCACTAAAGAAACCCGTGTTAGTCTACCATCCATTTTCTCCCTTCTGCCCCACTTTTTGCTCCTCTTCCTTCCCATTTTGGCCTATTCTGCTACCGATTACAGGAATGACTCGCGATTTCGTCCTAATAAAGGAACCTTCCCCACCTAGACATATGTGCTCTTGTCTCGAAACCCATCCCAGCCTGAAAGCATAGCAAATCGAGCGTCTTTTGACCATTGGCTCACACGACATTCACCGACTTTAAATTTACAACTATAAATTTACAACTATAGACAACGTTTACATTACCAGATTTAAAGGGCAATGGACGCCAAATACACCTATTGAGATTTAGACGGATTCTTACTGTGCACATTATTCTAAGAACATTAGATTTATTTTCAATTTTTTTTCTGACGAGCCGTTCCAGAGTTATTGCTTTGCGAAGTTTCGCTGCGCGAACATGACGTCGCAGAGGGATAAAACACGCCACATCACGGCATCACATGGAGTAACTGAACCAATAAAAACCGCGATTTTCGTGCCCACACGTGCCGATCTATCTACCCCTTACGTCACAGCACCACGTGACCGCGCTGAACATCTTCCGGTTTCCTGAATATCTTCGTTACTATTTAGCGCATGATAAAAAGAAACATCAAGAAACTAGAGTTTGTGCTCTTTTTTTATAAGACGAAGTTGTTTTTTGTGTCCATTGCGTTTTAACCATGTTAGTTTACGAATGACATTTTTAAAATATAACAGTAATAATTAACGATATCTGTGACTGTTAAGAGAAAATCCGATTTGGTAAGAAAACATGAGTGATGAATTATGGATGTATGAAAAGCAATAAAAATTAAGACCGTATTGAAAATTAATAATTACCTACGGATGTTTCCAAAGGAAATGAAAGAATACACAAGAAAATGTGTAAATGCTGACTGTTGTTTTCCTTGTAAAAAAGACATACGCAAAAAAGCGTATTTATAAATACAAAATTGCACGAAACCATTTTACAAAGAAAATGACGATAGTCTGCAACAAATGGAGACAAAATGGTTGTAATGTATTAAGCTCATGTGTTACGTTACTTTCGTTTAAAACCCAAAATATTCATTCAAGTGTGCAGGTTTTTTATATTCCTATAAACTTTTAATAAAAGTACAGTAAAAAATAAATTAAAGTGTTATTCCTGTTACATTAACGTTTCAACGGCAAAATCTTTTGTTTTTAATGCATTATTTCCTTTTCAAATGTGTTGTAATGAGTTTCTGTTTACGGCAACGAGCAAAGCTCACGCCGATGAAAGAAATAGAAAAAAATGAGTTCTCGTCTTGCTTTCAGGTAATCAGCTTCAAGGACAAGACATCTTAATTGGACGTCCTAGGGAAATATTTCAAACTTGGAAAACCGGGTGTCAAAATTCTTCCGCATTCATAAAATGCTACAAGCTGTTTTACAAAGTCCTTTAATGTGTTATTTTATGAACAAATGTGCTATTTCTTTTTGCGTGCTTTGGAATGGCTCTAATTACGGCAATGTTTCTAGCCTACTTCCCAGCTCATAACGTTTTAATTACGCTAATTTCGGTGTTGACAGATTTATTATCAACTGTACCTCCTCAGACAGTGAAAGGACAGTTCAAAGACGGGTGTTACGAAAAGATGGGTCATATTCATGCTGTCAATATGACTGACACATATACAAAGCGTCAATACGTCCTAAAGCATGCTCACAATCTACTTTTTTAGGCGGTGAACGTGCTGAAGGGAGGGAATGGGAGTACGTGGTATTGCATACCTGTGCAAAAAGCTCACTGTAATTAGAAACAACTGGTGCACCCTTTATCTATTTTGCTTTCCTCTCTGCCCATTCCCCCTACTTTTCCATTAACGTAACGGAAGTTGCTAACCACTGTGGGCAGTCTGGTCGGGTCACCAGACTTTTAACACACTCCCATATTTGCTTAGCATTACTTCATATGCATTGCAGTCATATCTTAAGAGCTACTGCCACTTTAGCATATCGGAGGTCCGGAATACTAGTCTTTCCTTCGTAAAACAATGGATGCATGTATGAGCAGCACGTGGCATCCAAAAGCATCAACGACTACATAAGAAACCAGGTTTCAGTCTACTGTATGCGGTGGTTGAAATAAAATATATAGCCGGGACACTTTGCGAATTTAAAAATTCTTCTATAATTTAAAAACCTTTATATCTTTACATTTAAGCAAAGAAGGGTCTTCACGTGGAAGTTGTAAATTTGGAAAATTATACTACACAAAAAAAAATATTCATGCGTCGTAACTGTATACTGATTTCCTAAGTTACCATACGAATCAGATAACTTTCCTGTTGTGACTTGTGAAATTAAAAACCCATTTGCGTACTAGTTTTGGGTAGCTGACTACACATCCTTTATAGACGCACGTGATATTACTTGAAGGACATTTCAAAATAGATTCATTTAGACCATAATTCTTTATTTTTCATATACTGACACTTCTAATGAAAGATTCTGTAACCACAGTAAAAGTTCTACGCGTGGAGTAAGGACCTAAGTCTTTAACGTATGTCCGTACCGTTTAACCCCGCTTTTACACTCAGCCGGTAGACAATACTTGTCAATTTTCGTTCCAGATAGAACCAAATATGTGCATGTGTTTGCATTTGCATGTAGAGCAAATCCATCCCTTTGCGCTTGAATTCGCGAGTAAGGCAGAGAATGGGGAATGTTTTCCTGTAAACTTATGCGTGCCCACGCGCTTCAGTTATCTCCAGTTGAATCTAAGTTCCAAACGTATTTTTAAGAAACGGTAATAGTTACAAGATGTAAAAATGTTCTTGTAACTTTCCTTTTGACAAAATCTAAAAAACAAGTACACAAAATATAAATATTTTTCTTTAAAAAAAGCAATTTTTTAAACTTGTAACAATTGGCAGTCTAAATGCTCTTCACACAAAATTTTTATCTCTATTTCCGAAAAAAAAACTTAACCGAATGACAATATATCAACTTCTGGCTTTCCGGGAATTTGGACGCTTTTGTATGCTTTCTTTGGGTTCCAAAAATGTTCGACGCTTCCCCTGAAGTGGAAAGGCTTCCCAGCCAAAAAGGAAACTCAGGCAAGAAATGCGAACGTAACAGTCCAATGAACCGCGAAAGACAAGTTATCTTTCGAAAGAATTCTACGGTTTTGTCATAACGATCCAAAGTTATGAACATAATCCTTCAGATAAAGTTGCCTAAAAAGTTTTTCACCGAAAATAACTTTCACCGTAACTGTAAGAAAAAAAAAAAACTGGCTCCAAAAAGATTTCTGTCCAAAAAAATGAAATGCTAGAAAAAACTTTGTTCCACCCGTCAATTTGTTCGAGCTTCCACTTGCACTATATTCACTTCAGGGTTTTTAGCCAAGGTATAAGGAAATTATGTAATAAATTATGACTACTAAGGATTGCGATAGAACATCCTTTACGGCAACGCTGGGAATTTCAGTTAACATTAAAAATAAAAAAAAAACGCTTTAGACGACTAAACCCAAACTGCTCACTTCGCACCAAAACTCCGTAAGCTACAACATGGGAAATGATTCGAAGTTTGTTGGTCAATTTTGAACACAATTTGCTTGTAAATGGAAGTTTTTGACTGTGTTCCGTTTCATCCGGCCTTAAAATACTGTACTGAGCATCCTTTTATGAACAATTTTGCAGTAATAAAAATTGCTGAAGTAAGTTCTTGCATGTTTTATCCCCCAAAAATCGCCAAGAGGAGTTACTCATCATGACACCTCCCATGAATACCACTTCTGCCAACTATTTCACGTTACCCCAAGTCAAACAGCTGAGACACGTCTTCGAGCACCGTTTTACTACTAAAACTGTCAGTGTAAGCTAGGTTGTACAACAAAGAAAAGTTGAATCACAAAGGATTTCTCCCGAATTTAGAAATATTAAGGTTTCCTGACCATTTATTTATAAAACCCTCCCTACTTCCTTTCAGCAAGCAAAGGACGCCGCAGCTACTTAGAGGGCGTGCCTTTAAAACGGTATTTTTTCGTGGGTGTTAATGTGACTATGTGTGTGTCTTTGGCCAGTTCGCAGTTTTGGGCGCGAGACAGCTATTGTGGCCGGGCTTATAGCCTCTTATAACACCCACAAAAACGTTAGACCGTCCCTGTTCTTCCATTCTGGAAATGTACACGAACTTCCATTTACAGACCAAATTTGGACTTTGTTCGTGCATTCAAATCACTGTATTTAAGAAAAGCTCCTTTCCACCCATTAAGTCCCTTCTTTCTCAGTCTCGAAAAGGGAAAAAATACACTGTGAACATCGTCAATACATTTGGCTACAACATTTACATAAACTCCGATATTTTTGCTTTAACCGAAATTTATTGGAGTACCAAAGAACTTGCAATATTTTGTACGGGAACGATAACGCTTTTTTCCTCATGTTTTTTCGAAAATGATGTTAAAGAAGATCATTGTTACAGAAGATATTGAAGTCAAGAATACAAATTACTATTTGTTTATATTATTATCGTTTGAACCAATTATTTTTAATTTTTGTTTTACATATTATTATAAAGTTTTGAGCTCATTTAAGAATCTTAAAATTGAGAATTATAAATTTCAGAATCACAAAATATATTTTGATCTCATTTCGAGACGTCCAAAAAGAAAAATAATACTTGCAAATTCTTGCAAAGAAAATTAAATCATTGCAAAAAAGGTAATATCAAATAGCAATTAATTCTCGATTTATCTAAAAGTGAAAGAAACAACTCCGCTTTCATGACTATTTATAATCTACTTACACATAGCTCAGTAACGTGTTCTTAAAATAAAACCAGCTTAAGCTGTATTAGCACAAGCCTAAATTTGCGCTATTCTTCGCCAAATTGTATGTTTTGTAAACAACCAAGTGCTACATTTATCTCCTCTAACCAATCTCCCAATACTAAAACATAATATTGTGAAACGATGAATACAAATTAGCTTTAAAGATTTTTCGCGCACCTTTTTTCCTTTCAGACGCGAGCTTTTTTTTCTTTTTTTTTTTGCTGACGGAATTTGCAAAAGGATTATCGAAATATTTGGAAGGATTCGCTGTTGGGGGACCTATGGCTCGAACTAACACGAACGAGTCAGTCAATCGTCACCGACGTTGACAAAGTAAAGTTTGCAACACGGTCAGATGAAAGTTGGAATACTTCATGATAAGCTCTTGAGGGGGATTACGTCTCACTCATTTGCTGCTTCGTGGACAGTGGACGTATTCACAGTAGGGACTAGCTTTGAAGCCTTTCGTGTAAGCCCCCCCAAACAGCGCTCATGATCACCTCTTAATAATTATAATCTGGCACAGTAACGTTCCTCAAACGATGTTTGGTCTGCTTTACAACACAACGTCAACGGCTTCAAAGTAGGTGTTCCTCCTTTATTAGCGCTTCTCATGCAACTGCAACTCTTTACTACGTCCCACCCACCCAAAATCAAGAAAAAAAAGCGCAGATCTGAAGCACAGGCTTATGCTCTTTCAAAGCTCAACTTCTTACTTTTCAAAAACTCAATTCATGCTTCATGCATGACACCATTTCTTCTCCTTTCCCTCTCATTGCCCTTTTCCCTCAAAAGAAACAAAACAACACCCCAAAAAGTTTTTTTTTATCTCTATGAGTTCTTGGGATTCAATCGATCGCGCCCAGGTTCACAAGCTAAAAAGTTTTCATAAAGGGCTAATATTCGCCCCTTGTGACCTTTCATTGCCGCAAAAAAAAAAATTAACGCAAGGGTTTCAGAATTTGGAAGCTCCCGATAGGATTTTTTTGTAAACTTCCTGTATTCTTCAGTCTGGTTCGGCATGTCGGGAAGAAATCTAAAGAACACGAGCCAGACATTTTAGGAAGAAGCCCCAGCTTAAGAGCGAACGACCTGTAAATACTAAGCTAGTGCTTTTCTAAGAAAATTGACAATATTGGATGTTCTTTTTGCTGTTCTGTTTTAGCACTTAATATTGCTTCGGTTCAAGCAAATTGAAAGTTAAGGTCAGTTCGCAGAAACAGAAGAGAGCCACTGCGAGATTTTGGAATTCTAAAAAAAAAAAAAAAAAAAAAAAAAAATCTAAAAAAACGGGCGAACACACCTCAGGATTACCTAACGTAATTTGCAATTATTCGAGGATTTAGCCCAGGGTAATTTGGTTAGTGTCCTTAAAGTTCCTTCCAAAGCGGCAAGTGAACATGTCGGATGAGAAGGCTTGCAAAAATGTGAAAAATGAGAAATTTCAATTGTGCTTGAAAGTCCCAAAGCCATTTTATCGGCATTTTCTCCGTTATTTTTACGAATGATTAAAATTTTTCTTGCTGGTAAAGAAAAAATATACAAAAATACAACGAACTCAATATTTCTTCATTAACAGTAAGTCACCACAATCTGCAGTTATGATTGCAGATGTCAAGCAGCCAATTAAGCGATATGGCTTTAGGGCTGCCAGAGTGCTTTTCTGCGTATCGACCACGCGAAGGAGAAAATCGAGAGGAATATTTCCAGCTACATATTAAGCTACGATAGAACAGTTTTGCTGCTGTATTCGCAAATGTGCACAAATTCTTGCCATGCACGCGTACATCTTTCAGTTAAGGATAAAATGTATTCACAGCCCGAGAAAAGGACACATTTCCATGCACGAGCATAGGAAGTTCGGTTGTCAGTTACGTGACGCCAACAAATGCATCCCTAAAGATTTCATTTACTCTTTAAATAATTGGTTACTTTGTAAGAAAAGTTTTTCATCGCTGTTTCAATAGCAATTCACCTTCCTGCCTATTGTCGGTTGCGTAAGTCATTTACACGCAGTTAAACAATAAAATTACAAGAAGGACGTAACATGAAGAGAATAAAACATAAAATAGTAGAAAACGATGGTAAGTGCGACAGAATGGCAATGTGACGTACAAAAATTTACCTAAATATACACAGCTTCAAGCCATATGGATACTTTGACGACTAAATTTAAAAGAATTAAAATTACCGCAATATTCCTTAATTAATGCATATTTGCAAACCAAAAGTCATGCGGACCTTCCAACATTTCTTTAGCTGAATCTAGTCTCACTTGCTACATATTCATAATACTTAATTATGAATATTCTTCTATTTTAGGGGAAATATTATGCTGTTATTCACTTAAAAGTATAAAGATATGAAATCCAACAAGGACTAATCAATCCCAACTTTGGACATCCGCACAGTTTTAACTGTCGTTGGATCGATGAAGCAATGTCATCACAGAACTTCTATCTGAGAAAAAAAAAAAAAAACTTCTGCGCTATCCAAATTCACTCCGATTATGCAAATCCGTTTCATTTTTTCCTCGTCTCGCACCATTCTTTTTCTCCACTCCCTCATCATGCCTTCTCTTCTTTCTTCTTGTTGTGCTATACCGCACCGTACGCCTTGGTTTTCTGCCCTTTTCCGCAAGCTATCCGATTTCGACAGCTTCTGTTCTCCGAGAGAACGTCATTGACTGTCTCTCGAACCTTCAAAAACAATAGATCGTTAATATCTCCTCCCCTGCTGCCCTCTACCCTCCCCAAATTCCACCCATTTCTTTTTCTGTCTCCCTGTTAGCAATATCGTGCTTCCGCCCGAAGCCCTTAAGAAACCGGAGCTAAATCCCCAATCCAATCTGTTTGCAACGGTCATTGAAGTGTTACCAAAGTGCCAAAGTCCGTATAACCGTCTAGGTTTCAATTGTCCTTGTCCCATGTAAATGTAAAAAGGCATAATTCTTCACATAATTACACACAAAATAATTATTATCAAATGTCGAAATGCTAAAATAACAAAAACAGGAGAATGTTAAGAAAAAACATGTAAGAAATAATTAATTTCGTAATTTTGTATCTAGTAGCGTTTTTCCCTCGAAAATTGTGATGCGTAGTCGTAAAAGTGTCCACAAAATCAGGTTTAAAGAGGTATCACCAATTACCAACTATAAATTCTCACAGTAAAATTCCGTGAGAAAAACATTGGAACGATTAGCGAAGATTCTAGTCTTTTTTTTCGTGTCAATAAAAACTATTCTGTTAACAATCTTTTACTTTCGAATTTATTCCGCTTTTAAAGAGTTTTTGTAGTCATGACTTACTTCTAACAGGGAAAATCTCATGGATTTATATAATTTACACACTGAGTTTCTCAGACTTTTTTTGTTAAAAAGAAAAAGGTATCGACAATGTTTAAAATCTTGCAGGAGATCTGATTCAAACTTCTCGAAAACGTCAAAAGTCTGGGAACAATGTGAGCGAGGTTTCTTCGTGCTGACTTGGGAGTGATAAAGCTCCCTGAAAAGTTTTTTTTTAAGAAAATTGCGAAAGATGAACAAAGTTGGAACACAAAGACTGCACTTATTGGTTGGGCATTTCATTATAACTTTGATAACATTGGGCTTCTTTTACTATAATTCCCAGCATTCGTTCACCTTGGCCGTGACAGCTGATTTCGAAATTCAATTCAAGAATTTATGAGTGGTAAGAATTACAGAAAACTCATTCTCGTGGCAAGCTTTCAAGCGAATTTTCTGCCAATGTTTTTCCAGAAAATCTGACTTTTATTGCCCTTGTATTGAAAATTTACAGCTCCATATAAAAAGACTATAATAACTCACTTAAAAAGTAATATAAAACTTCGCTTTCAACGTAATTAAGTTAGAACGTAAAACAAAAGTGATCAACTAAGTTGATACTTGTCTGCTCATAAGAGTTGTTTTATGCATTATTCGGCTTAACCAGACTTTCTGTTATCCAGCAAAGGGTTCGATACCACGGTGGATAGATAATGGAGTTTTTAATGTATTTTATATTTTTATGTGAAAAGATTTACTTTACTCAGGAAGCTATATTAAATAACCTGAAGATATTTTCCGCAGTGGAAGATTTATACTGTAGTATAACACTGTGCATAATAGAATGAGATTCTGTAATTGTACAGCTATTTAGTTTATTTACTTAGTTTCGCTGTATTTTATGAGTCATTTATTTTTGCTGGATTTAATACTCACTTAAATCCTTTTTAGCGGTTTCTGTATCAGTGTTTACTTCCTATTTTTAGAGTTTTGCAACACACGACAAAACAAGAGGATTAATAATTGCTGCAAACATTGTCTGTTTCCCTTTTCACAAACAAAACTATTAATATTTAGTAAATCCAGACATATTGAATGTTCAATATATGTGTTCTTGTGTAGTACTAAGCAGTATACATTGAATCAATGCGTGTTGGATCCGCTAGAGAGTTGCCGAGAGTAAAGCTTGTCTGGCTCAGAGCTAAAAACTCCACATGAATAGAGCTAACGACTGTATTAGCTGAGCTAATGTCCTCAAACTGGAAAACTCTGAATCAAGCTCGGACATGGTCACAAACCTTTCTGACTGGTTACCATGACCAACGAGCAGCTCAAATTTGTACAGTGAACCTAACCCATCCTACACTCTCCAAAGATCAGCTCGTTCTCCCACGTGAAATTTTTCAACAAATTCAAAGCTTTCCAATCACACGACACCTCTAACTTTAATACCTAAAAAAAACTATCTTTTCGAATCTGCTCTTTCACTTAATCAGTACTTTCATCTTGGCTTAGTTTTTTTTTTTTCCTTATAAATACATGGTTACCGAAAAAGGACAACCAGTCTGCTAAGGATTAGCTTCGATTTCAGAAGCTGCCCTTAAAATTCTTTCTTTACTTCACCGGGGACAGAACAAATATCGCGAAAAGTTTTCCGATCTTGCCAATGTAAACGAATGACTTTGGGAAAAATCTCCTTTGAGAGACAATAACGTAGAAACACTCACAAAAAGAAAAGAAAAGTGGGTGAATGAAAACTTTGCTTCTCGAAGTAGCCGATCTAAGTTGGGACAAATTTTAGCCGACAGCAGTGACACGTAACATGTCTTGATTTGCCCTGAAAAGACGACATCTGACACTCGACGCTTTCACTTACAACTGACTTCCATCGTACGTCCAATAAAAAGAAGTAAACTGTTTTCGAAAAGAAAAAAAAGGAAGTAAAAAATGCCAAGCAACCGAGGCAGAGCAAAGCTAGCGGAAAGACAATAGTTCAGCTATCAGAAATTCCTTAAGTTACTGTGTCCAATTCATGGCAATGCACAGCAGACTTCTATCTGTCGGTCCGCAATGTGTTGGAAGACAACGACTAGGTTTCGCTATAGCGAATTTCTTGAAGAAGGAAAGCTGGGCAACCCTTTCCGTTTCTTTGGTCCTGAGTTATAATACTCACTGTACGGACCGCTATTACGCTCCCCAACACGCCATTCCTTTTAACCATAACAGTACAAGTGCAACTCGGGAAACAGATTTTCAGAAGAACTGGACATAACTGAGCTTGGCTTGAGAAATGAAATCAGAAGAACGTACATTGTTCTGTCAAACGAACTAGTCTGCCAGAAAGAAAGTTCATCTGCACAAAGCTATGAATAACTATACGGGGACGCGTCTTTAATGGAATGAAAGCCAAACAGTACTCGCACTGTGAATGAATTCGAAATATTCGTAGCAATCTTGAATTACGGGCATTACACTGGAAATGGTTCAGACGATATCACTAAAACTGTTACATCTTTCAGGATAAATTCCTGACAGTCAACTCGAATAAAAGATAAATCTAGAACTAATAAATAAATGTTTAATGTTTCGTGAGGAAAGTACTTCAAAAATTGAGCCCTCACCGACGTGTCGTACAACTTGCTCAACGATTTTTCTAAAACGCTTGGGAGATGCATTAGGTAATTTATTGAATCTTTATAACATGATGATTACGGTAAAATAAAGGACATTTTCGTAACAACTTAATGATTCACGAAGTAATAGTACTCGCTTGAAGATTTTTTACTTCTACTATTACTTTTTATTTATTTTTTTTACTATACTCCAGGCTCTCGCTTATTGATGATAAATGATTTTCTAACGGTGAGTTTGTTAAGTTAAAAAATGCTACAAAAGCTAAAACCAATTTTTGCCAAATGCACAGAAAAATCTCAATAAAAATACAGTATGTTGATTTATTTGAATATTTGTGAAAAACTTAAGCTAATAACAAGTATACTTGCTTTGATAGCTAAGCCTTTCTGTTAGCGTAAGAATTAAATACTGGACGTCAAACACTTTTCAAAGCACTTTTTGTCGAACAATCTGACTTTTCACGAAGTGTTTGCCTCACGAATTGCCCTTGACTTTGCTTTCGCCTTATTCTAAACTCGTCTACACTAATCTCAGTATGCGGTAAATGCAGTTTTTTCATATTTTTTATTACCTAAATATATTTAGTCAAAAATCGTTCTACCCTACATTTGTCTACCTTAACTCATAGTTATGCAGAAAATCATTGTTTTTTACTTATTCGAATAATTTACCCAGATGAAACGCATGGCACCGAGTATTAGCTCACGCCTGGGTACATAATGGAAAACAAGACGCATTGGTTAGTGCAATTAGCTAACTTTACTGACAAATAAGGGTATTGTGAAACAAAACCTCTTCACGACGCCACCTTTTCCTATAAGTCTCGAGGGGCCAAAGGTCAGGCTTGGAATCAGGATTTAACTGCGGATATATCGGCGTCCCCGGAAACGTACACTTGCAGTAGCTTTGAATACCGCTGCAGACGTAACACAACTCATTTTCTCTCGGGCTTAAAATGCGGCATTCACACAGCGGAGTAACTTGGAGCAAAATACCCGGATTAAATCGCGCTGTGTAGACAGCAGGCTAAAAGCGCCTCTCAAAACTGACATTTAAATTTACGATAGTGAGAATTTATTTTTTGGCGAGTTTTTCTTAACTCGAAGAGTATAAGAAGCTTAGCATAAAATTTTCTTCAGCTGTTTGAATGAGAATTCAGCGTCATACGTTGCAAACATTTGTAGAGTTCGAACACTTTAGCAAGTGGTTCCGCACATGCAATAAGTTGCTTTCCAAATGATTGCTGCATAACTTCATGTAGTGAACCATGCTTATTGAGGATTCAATACATAACGAACCTTATTAATAAAGAAAGCTTCACATCTCTTTTTAATTTGTATACGACTTTCAATTAATTACCAGATTTAAAAAAATATCTTATTTATTTTTATCTTATTTATTTCAGCGCCGCGTAGTCATAGCTTGTTGTTGTTGCTGAAAATGCATAGGGTTTGAACCTTGCTGTGTGACATATTTCAAGGTTAAACATTTTTTCGCATCGTGTACCGCCTTCCGACTTTTACCCTTACTTTGCGGTCACATTTTCAGTTTGCTTCAGATGAATGAACTTGAAACATTCCATGTCTACATTTTCAAATCCTGTGAATTGTATGGACAATAGGCTACCATATCTATTTAACAAAATGAAACTCGCTTAATAACAGCACTTCAACAATTTACGATTCGCTAAATTCGTCCTGTGACAACAATAAATTTCAGTGCCAAGAATTAAGACCCATCTCTCCTCGCTGCTAGTGACATACGAAACATTAAGACAAAAAAGTTTACGCCTTCGAAACCCGAATATATTCTGACACGGTCAGTTAACAATGCCAAACAGCTTTTGTCTTAACTCAAGTCAAACGGCGAGCCGAAACGCCATCGTAAACGCGATGTAGAATGCAACCTTTGGTTCCACGCATGGAAGTTCATCTTTCAAGAGTTAAAATCATTTGTAAGGACGTTGCAGTAGCAAGTCTCGACAGCTTTTATAGCTTCAACGGCTGCCCACGCTGCCGTCGCGCAAATACAGCGAGATTTATTTCACTCTTCTTGCAAAGATAAGGACGTAAAGTTCCTGCTGTTTTACCTCGTTTCGCCCAACTTCGTCAAAACGCGATCCAATATGGCTCAATAAAATCGTTCAATAGCATGACACTTTCCAAATCAGAAGATTCATAAGACCCAAGCAACTCAATCTTAGACACGTTAAGGCACCAGGAGTATAAAAGGCTTTCAACTTACCTCTTAACACCCCACGATTAGTGTTGGATAACTCCGTGATGTGCCTCTTTTGACACTTTTGTCCAAACAAACGAACAACATGGAGGAGAAAGAAATCAGTTCCACTTTTCACTCTCGTATGAAACGTTTTGAGAAAATGACTGTTAACTTCACTTATTGTAACAACAATACTTTGGAGAACAACGTTTTTTTACGTTCGGGAGAAAAATGTCACACAGTGAGGAATTCAAATTCCACAAAAGTCGCAAATACCACTCGTAACTGCGTCTAGACTTGAACTGACGCGTGTCAGCAAACGTTTTACGGTACAGAGTCTTGGCGATCCGGGTGCGGGCAAGTTTGGTCACGCCCCTGGCGTGGAATGGTTGTCCGGCGTTCGAAGCGCTTAATGCCCGTGAACCGTTGGCTTTGCGGATATACGCTTTTTTCTTCTAAGCGCCTAACGCTTATACCGCTGTTTAAAAATGCTTGTTGGTACTTTAAATTGGTCTCTCCAGAATACTATTTTATTAGTCTAATAAACATTATCTATTGCCACAAAAAACTACTGCACGAGTTCGAAGATCTGCAAGCTGTAAATTGTTTACTTAAGAATTATTACGGGTTGTAATGCAATGAACAAGGAACACAAAGCTTTTTATGAAAAACGGGTTTAAGGTTGGGTTGTAGCAGGATGATTAACTCATACGGACTTGCTTTCTTAGAACAGGCCATATCTTATAGCTCGACCAAAATTATTTACAGTTTCCCGATCTTCGAACTCGTGTAGTGTTTTTTTTGTGACAATAGAGAATGTTTATTAGACTAATAAAACAGTATTCTGGAGAGACCAATTTAAAGTATCAACAAACATTTTCCAAACATATATATAATAGATTAACATTTTATCATAAGTTTGTTAAGCGACAGTAGTGACAGCGCGCGGCAGCTTTTAGAATTCAAAACCATGGTGGTTTCTCCTTGGTTAAGTTTGCGTTGTACTGAAGAATTTTTAGCGCAAAAATCTGTTTAAATATTTATCTGTAAAATTTCTGTTGCATTATGAACATAATATTGGAACTTGCTGAAGAAAATCTTAACTATTTTAGCTAAATAGATGTAGAAATTGCTAGCACTTCGTCCGATTCATGCGAAGTTCATACAGAATGGAAGGACGATTCTGGTATAGGATATGTGCAAGATGTCAGTTTGAGAATGGTCATTCGTAAGGACTAGTAAGAAAAGGAGCCGCTTTGGGGCTCAACCGATAGATTCCCCAAGTTTGTGAAGTTCTCATTCATTCAAATTCTCGCCGTTTTCCTCCTCGGTTCTCTTTGGAACCTAATTCAACGCTTGAGTTAAAATCAACAAGTTTGCACACCAGTCCAAAACTTACAAAACTATTTTCTGCTGTGTATATTACAAGATTGAATCCAACACGTTGAAGAAGTCGCGTGTACACGAAAACCTTCCACCGACAAACGGGGTTCGATTTATGCAAGCTTCAGATCTTCCTGCTGCTTCCGACAGATAAACCAAAAGAAATAGACCTTCTATCCCACGGAAAAAGAAACATAATTCGTAAATCCCCACCGTCTTTAGTTCGCGAAAGGATTGGTGTCGCAAAGACCGAAAAAGTCCAACTGATTTCCGTCATTACTTTCCTTGTTAAGAAAAAAAAGTCATTTTTATGAACGTCATTTTCTCTCAAAAAGTAACCAACTGGGCTCGACAAATTTCTGCCCAAATTTTCGTCTAAATGCAAATCACTTGTGTGCTTACTGGCGAGCAAGTACCGGTACTTTGGTGCTCTTCATTATTTTTCTCCCTCCTCCCCTTTCTCATTTCTGTCAAACAAAGAACTCCTTACATACTTTTCTGTGTTGTTTGAGGGACGGATTGAAATTGGTACTTTACTGGTGAAATTGACGATCCAAGGTTGGTAAAGGCGTCATACCCCGATGCAGTAACACTCATCCAGGAAGCAAACACTTGCTTCTCGCGGAGGATTCATTTCGTCGTGCAACACTTCTACTGTTAAAGAAAATTTACTTGTTATTTGTTTACTTACGGCAGGCTTACTCTTCCCCACTCCTACCTCTACACAGCAGTCTTTTCACCTTCACCTCCCACCCAAGCACAAGTCTTCCAAGTGAAGTTGAGGGACACAAAGATTGGCGCAAACTTTTGAGTTGAGTAATGGACATCAGTATGCAAGAGACCTACCAACTTGAAACTTGGGAGCCCGTTCCCTTAGGAATAACAACATGCGGTACACACTACTACCACGAGTTTGGACTCATTTACATAGCTGGCGCTGGGCTCTTACTCGAAATTACTTCGGAGGAGCGAGTCATCATGATTTTGAAGCAAAGCCCTCCACCCTTTTTACCCCCACCCACCTTTACCGTCTCTAGTGAGTACTAACTTGGGTCACGTAACCCCAACGAATATGTTTCTCCCGCTACGCAGACAAATATTATTGCTGGAGAAACCACCCAGTAATGAGGGTGATAAAAACTTGAAGACCTAATCTCGAGGTGCATTTCACCTCGAACTTTCACTGATAAACAAGGTTACACTGCCCACAGTGATTAAAGAAATGCCCTCAAGGTCCACATAAATTAAGAAAGTTTGAAACTTGCTGGAGTATAAAACTGCGGACAAAGAAACTGAGTTGTCTCTGTAGAAATGTGAAGAATTTACACTTAAATTTAAGCAAAAAATGCGATAGTATGAAGTCAAAGTATACGAAGTAAACAGCATAAATGCATAAACTGCTTATGACACCTACGTAATTCATTTTCAAACTTGACATTCTTAATCGAAAGGACTCATGTGGAGAAGAACGGCTTATTAGATGAAGATTTCCTAAGCAAAAATAAGACTGCTAGATATTAAAAATAAGTGCCCCACATTTTTTGGCAAGAAATTAACTAACTAAACTAAGTTCTAAGCTGTTTCATTTAAGTTCTAAGTTCAAACTGAACACAGTTCTAAGCTGTTTCATGTAAGGAAACACCGTTCCATGTAAGGAAACTAGTAAATCGATTTTTTAAAGTGTTAGTTCGATAAACATGTTTTCATTTAAAATATTCATTATTTGTAAATGCAGTCAACTTAAATTTACACTATTTAAGCTATTTAAATGAAAACTAATTTATTACTATTTAAATTTATTGCATTACAAATTATTTCTCAGATTAATAACCAAATCTTACATCCTCCACTCTCATTTTTCAGAGACAAGGCATTTTAATGAAAACTAATTTATCTGTTTCAGTAAAGTAATCCGGTATATGCAAATTCAACTACTTTTTCTGCCAAGGTGTAAAATTATTTTAGAGAATTGCTATTAACGTGTTATTTCACTACTAATATGTACAGTGACACGATAAGGAGAAAAAAAAATGAGCCCCAGCTATAACGAAAAAACATTTATTTCTTTTGCATGTACTCATAATTGTTCTATAAAAGCTGTCAGTGCTAATGCGATAGTTGTGTATTATTTACTACGCATAATTTTATTTAGAGTTTTAAGGATTGGTTATAAATATTTGCAAAACATCAAGAAATTTTGTCAGAAAGGAAACGTAAATTAAAGTAGCCGCCAATACGCAATGCTTACGTTGGCGTCAAACTTGAAAAAGTCTTTTGATACCTGCTTTTCTGAAAGCTGTCATTATATTCTTAATTTTACTGACGTTCGGCTTGAACTTGGTCCTCTTCATACAACAATTCAGGAAACCACCATGCGTAGCTTTATTATCATTTCTTTTGGGCTTTAACGTCTACACTAACAACAGGCTACTGAACTGTTCTGGAGAAAAGCATAAGAGAGTTATAAGTTTCTGTAAGATAGGTATCTCTCATAAAAAGCCCAAGCTTTCATTTCACTAACTTTTCTTTTTGACTCGTGCACAACAGTTACAAAAGCTGTACGACCAAAATAAAATTTCCATAAAAATAGCATCAGACAGATTTTTTTTTCAAGAATTTTTAAAACGGTCACTGAGTGCAAGCAATGTCTACGCAGAAAGCATTTAGTAGACGTTTTCAGGTAACGAGTGACAAATAAAACAGGAGAAGAAAAAATAGAAGAAAAAGTCTCAATCGGCTTTTCCGGGAAATTCGTCTCACTTGGGGTACAAGGGGTGAAAAGCTGTATCGGTCTCGTCCCTGGAAGCTCTTGCTTACGTGAATTGAAGCGAACGCAGAAGGTGAACGCTTGGTGCGCTTTCAAAGAGTACGAAAAACTTACTTAGACTTTCCTTTTCAGCGTGCGGGGTGCAAGTGATTAGTTGCTTTATTGGTAACGTATGCTTCGTGTGTCGTTCTTTGTATTGGAAATTGCGTTGTGAGCTTGCTGAACCTTTTCCCAGGTGTTATTTGCCCTGAACGGTAAAAGGGGACAGAGGGTGGGTGGAAAGAGGAGTAGGATGCTTTGATCCGCTTACCGAGAGAGCAAGACGACGCTACCAACATCAACACACCATTGAACTATTTGACACCCAGCAAACTTCATTAAGAAGGCTCTAAACTATTTAGGAGTTCTCTAATGAAAGGAACGTTTCACCACACTTCTCAAATCAACACAAAGAAGTTCACAACTCATCAAATACCTGTTTTCGTCCCTTTTGCGTACCTTTAGTACTGAATTTCTCCATCGTTTCTACATTGACAAAGGAGTCATAGGGGCACTCTACCTCTGCAGTAATACTATTACGCAGTGAAATCGGAAGATACGATTAGATTCAATTGAGAACTGTGCAATGATTACATTTCCGGGGACAGGACAAATTCTTACCAGGAAGTACACCGCAAATAGTCGGAATCGATTTACACTACTTTATTAGAATATGGAGAGTAAACAAGTGCACCTTTCAAGCAACATTTGTTGCTGTTAGCCATACTAGTTAAAATTCCTGGAAGAAGAAAAGGGGAATATGTTTTGAAAACTATCCTGAACTCTTTTACATCAACCAGAGTTGTAGTTAAGTCATAAGTGGATTGCCATGGAGATAGTTCCTTTAGTAAATATGGAAACTTATAAGGTTTCAGACGATAAAGAAAGGCAACCTAGCAATGAAATGATGTATGATATGCAATTTTTAATATACGTGGAGGTAACCTAGGAGATAAAACCTTACCAGGAAGCCGCAGGGAGGAGTGACACGAAAGTTTGTATTATCTACCTTGGCCCTTTACAAGAGAAATGACGCACAGGTTTACCGGGTAGATATTGAAAAATTTGGGTGCGTTCATCAAAGTCGCTTGAAAGGCTTTCGGCCAACATGATGGACGGTACCTTTTTTCAGGATTTTTGATAAATTGCTGCCTTGCTTTTTCAGATCACTGCGTGCCTTCTGGGAAATAGGAAATAAAGGATTTCTCCTTTCCGAACCGTATTGTGTTGTAACATAGTAAACAAGTCTGCTGAGTTTCTTTTTCTCGTGAATGGAAGTTACTAATACTGCAGTAATTTTGCTAAAAACAGCATATAATCATCAGCTACTATCATATAAAGCTTAACTAGCGTTTCAGAGCTAGAAATCATGTACAAACTAGCAACGTAACTTTCAACAAAAAGGGCAACAATGCAAAAAAAAATAAAATGGTTTAAGGAGGATTTCTGCATGCGATTCTTAGCTACACGTCTACTCGTTGCTCTTGAATATATACTATATACTTCTTTTGGGTTATTTTCTATAAGTATGTATTTATTTTGTAATTAAGTCATTTTGGCGGAAGAATTTATATTTTTTTTAATCTCCATTATTCTTTTGGCTATTGTAAAGAACAATTCTCCCTTTTCTTCTTCATTACTGAAAATAAAACCAGGTGTTTTTCTCAATAAAACTTCTTACAAGTCAAGGGCCAGATTTTACAGTAATGAATTTCTGCCAATAGAATGGAACCTTTGGGAGTAAGGATAACTTCGCTTATTGAACCCTGCTGGCCCATTTTTCGCTAACAGGCTTTTCCAAGTTTGAGCCCAACACTTAGCTTCAATTTCTGTAACGTTCAGTGTTCCGTTCCCTGAAGCAAAAACTTCCCTTCTTTCGAATGTGTGGACCTCCACTATAACCGCGCCACCTTTCAGTCCCACAAAGAGAAGAGCTTTTTTTCCTAACGAATTTGCCCTCTCCTGTCCAAAATCATAACTCTTAAAAAGCAACAACTTCAGATATGAAGAAACAAATCCACTTTGCCTGCTTTCCGGTGGTGCAACATCTAAAAAGTTTAGCAACTTGCAACTAGTTTTTCTTATGGTTCCATTTTGCCGTAATGAAATAAAAGACACCTCCCAACAGGCATTCACCCTCCACCCTCTATCGCCTACGTTAAGTAAAATACCTTCATTACCGGTAGAGAACGTAGGACCATTAACTGATAAGAATTGACAAATGACACCATATTAAGATAACGACCTATTTCTGTGCCTTGAGCGTCCCTTTTTCATTCCCCGCCCTTTGTTCCATGCCACACTTCCCAAAACAAATCCCAGCCCTTCCAGAAAGCTCTAAACAGTTTCCTTTAACATCGTGTCAGGTACAAAGCGTATTGGAAGCCCCCAGATTGTTTCATCATTGTCAAGACTCGCCGGATCTGATTATGCAAAACAGGACCAGAAAACATGGTACAGTACCAGGGTGCTTGGGTGTAACGGTTGGGCTGAGGGGTAAGTTTGGGGCAAATGGGAAGTGAACGGTGAAAGATGCTAACTTAACGTGAAGCAAACGTATGAGTCAAACCTTTCGGTTCTCCCAATCCTGTAGAATCTTGAAAAGTTCACGATGAGAAGGGAAAGGGCACCTTAACTATTGACAGAAAGTTCTCCATAACCCCGGAAGCCAAACGATAAGGACCGGGGTACAAAACCCTCTACAACCTCCCGTAATTCGTAAGACGTCTGTACGTGTGTATACTTATGCACAGAAACGCATACGGAACCCCAGACGGCGAGTACCAACACAAGTATAGTACACAAATTGCAAAACTTTGTACCAAAGCTCAAAGTTCTCGTAAGGTGCGGGGTGAAGTTGAAGAGGGATGAGAGGGTAACTCACTCCACTTGTCCCTTGTATACCCTTGGGACAACGGTTGCGATTTGTTTAGGGGGAAAAATGAGGGTGTTTGGGTGCGAGTTATCCAGTTGAATGGCTTTGTATTAAATTTGCCTTGTATGAACGGGAAAAGGATTCGGTGATTTGCTAGTAATTGAGTTTCCTTGGCAGAAGATCCTATTTACGCTGCTTTCACAACAATAGCAAAGGAAGAGAGACGATGAAGATTGAAACAATCTTCGCACGTCATCGGTACAAAACGTAGGAGAGAGCTCTTGGAAAAGTTGGCTAACTGCAAAAAAAAATAGGCAAAAGCTCTTTGAAAGATTATTTCTTCAAATGACGTAGGATTTCGGGAACAATATAAGGAACGGTACAGGCAGTCCCGCTCTGCCACTTGTTTTCATTCTAGGCAGCAAGATTATGACATTTCTCTTTCGTGCGCTTTACCTTGCAAAAATTAGTCTTCAATTGTGCACAACCTTGATGTAATGAACATCTAAAAATATGAAGTTAGTTACATCCAAAGTTCGTGATAATCAGTACTTGAAAAGATGCCTTTCGTTTCACTGGGGCTTGTGGACTTCGTTCACAAAGGCCGACAACTTAAAGGTGTTCGTTAAAGCGAAGCTTCGCAGTAACTGCAAGGTTTAAGAGATTATAAGGAATATAAATATTATAATAACAGTTCACATACGTTATGGAATATTGAAGAAACAAGGACCCATACTCATATCTTTTACATTCACTACTTTTGCTACAGATATTTTTGACATCCTTCAAGTACCATTGCTATTCTACATCGTAAAAAAAAGGTCTTACAAACATTTAAGGGCAATATTAAAAAAAAATATGTAACATCTCAAACGACAAAGTTTTTGTACTTCTACGTAAAATTAATGGTTATTCTACGACGATTTTCAACGTAAATGAACGTACAATATTTTTTGTGAATTAAATAACATTATTTGTATACGTACCACATTTTCAGTAAATTTTACGATAAACTATTTGTAAGAATGCAACCTATTCTGTAAGTGGCTCTACTCCAAGCTTTTTCGTAAGAATGTTTTAATTTTTAGTATTTTTATGACATTTTACGTGAACCGGAAGCTTATCTTTGTTGTAAAATTACAAAACACTCTATTGATATAATTGACAGCGATATCCTTGTAAATAATTACAA
Source organism: Triops longicaudatus (assembly GCA_022885665.1). Lineage (NCBI taxonomy): Eukaryota > Metazoa > Arthropoda > Branchiopoda > Notostraca > Triopsidae > Triops > Triops longicaudatus. The sequence continues at coordinate 95,139 of JAGQDJ010000223.1, read as the reverse complement.
AAACACCAGAATTTTTAAGTAAAAATATTGTAATAGATTCAGTCAACACACACTTTGTAGCAAATAAAGGAGGAACTGAAAAAGACTGACACAATAAATTTTGGCCTCTATACAACAAACACTTTTCAATCATGTACAAAATAGTTACTTCGAGAATTTACAAATGATACCTGAAAAATACCGTAAAATTAATACAATACTTCGATTAAAAACCCAAACTTAGGTGGAAGCCCATGATCGTAGGAGCTCTCCCGTTCAGATCGAATTATCTTTTTTTTGTGACGAGCAAATCTTCGACGTTTTGGTATGAAGAGACAAATAACATGTGCAAACGGAGTCAACGAGTAACGAGCCTTCGTGCAGTTTAAGGCAGTACCCTTTCGTAATGCACCCGTTTCCCTTCCCTGGTAGGTTTTCTCTCTAGGCTCTGATGTATGAACCAAGCTTGGCCTGGGCTGCCTCTAGCCCCCGACGCTGGGAGTACGACGTAATAGGGGGAAAAGAAGCCAAGTATGAAGAGGGAAGGGTGAAGAGTTATAGCTGAAAAAAGAAAGAATGGAGAGATACGGTGAACGGTTGAAGAGTGAACAACTCGTGTGTGATGCGGAGTGGTAGACGCAATAGTGTGGTCGAACGTGTTTAGAGTGTGTGAAATTCCTTGTTGTGTATTGTTGAGATGTATCCTTTGTATTTCCCTTCACTCTGAAAGTTGCGTGCTTTCTCCGCTTATTGTAGTTGATTTCTCCTAACGTTACTAATTATCTATCCGGTATAGTGTCCTTTCACTTGTGTATATAAGCTCGTCATTCCTATTGTAAAATAGAGTAGTATTCTAGAAGAAGTTATAGTAATAGACTAGTATTCTTCTAGACTCAGAGTAGTATTCTCGTTGACTCCTCGTAGTAATCTCATATACCTCTGAGTCTTAAGATACCCCCTCGTACATCCCTCGTACACCTCTACCACAAGAAACCAACCCATCCTACCCTTAAACCTACCCTAATCACAACGCAGGGTCCTCTGTCCTCTCCTCTTACCAAATTCTCCATATAGAGATTCCCCACGCCACGTTACTCGTAGAGACACCGGCCAGAGACTCCCGTTGCCCAGGCTTTACACGAATTGGCACTGAACACCCCTAATGTATCGTCTTTCTTGAAACTAGTCTAGGACTTACTAGTTCATTCCTGTTCGGCTCTTAAAACTTTATGGTATACGGTATTCTACGTGATCAAAAGTTGTGGGTGAAGGTGTTATTTTTAATGGACGAAAATCCGTCAAAATTGATACTTCAGTTCAGCGTCTGTGAGCAATTTGTAGGGAACGCGGCCCTAAACTCCTAACGAAAAGAAAAAGTGAAATACCCTCAATCGCCTTCATTATTTCTTAACATGTGTGATCGACGTGCTCCATGGCATTGACTCACTCATTGTTGTGTTGTTCTTGTTGTCATTGTTTTATCATGTTCTAATATTTCGTGTAGTGCTGTACTTGCAATGTAGCGTTTCGCAATCGGTGGTAAAATGTTGTGTAATTAATTGTCCAGAAAGCTGTTTCTTACTTTTTAGTAATTGTGTATGTGTTAAACTTCGAAAGTTCCTAAACATTTTTAACCCGTAATGTTCCATTGTCCCTGGAAGTTGGTCGCATTTTCCCTTGTACAAGAATGTATGTGGATGTTCAACGTCCAATGTTGTGTAAAATACATTACTCGACATGATTTCTTGTATACTTACAACAGCTTTAGTATCAACTTTTACAATTCCAACTCCAAAATGCAAAAAAATTCTTGCGCTAGGTTATAACAAATTCCTTCGAAAATTTACAAATCTTTACTGAAATAAACGTACATGAACATATTCTAATTTAAAAACTACTTCGGTGGACGATTTTATAACCGTAATTGTAGAGTTTACTACGAGTAATAGTAAAACAAAAGTAGAAAATATAGTATTATTTTACAAAGATTTTGTTAATTTACAAAGGCTATCGTATTTAACTTTACAGCGAAATATGTGTAACATTTCCTACACGAAATTGATATTATTCAGCTGCTGTACAAGCAATCGTTGTAAAATGCCGAAAGATTTTTTACAGTATAGTCGCAGTTCTGTCAGAATTCAGTGTGGCCTGTTTCGCCCAATAAATTTAGATGCCAGTAACGTCGGACTTGGAAACAAACAACGCAAGAACCTATCCCATTCCAGGGAGCATTCTCAACAAAAAGCCACTGCAAAACGGAAGCAGTACTTTTTCAGATTTATACACATATGTAAAAACATGCCGACATGACTGCTGAACAAGTATAGGAAACAGCATAAAGCCCACAAATTTCACTCAGAAGACAAAGAAGAAAAAAATCCCAACGCCACCTCGCGCTAAGAGGCAAACTGAATTGCATATTTCGGTAACATCCCTAGCGCACATATTAGTGTCACTTTTCAGTCTAATCAGATTTTTCGCTAGAAATAATTTACTTATATAAGCCCGGTGAATGATACTTAGCCAAGACTCGTATAATTTATCATTTATTTGCCGGCGGTATAATAAAGAGCCCTGGCCACGAACGGGTTGAAAATTGACTAGGGTTTATACATTGTAATATAACCAGCTAGAAATGGAGAGCAGATATAGACTTGGTTTCGTAAAGATTTTTCTTCGGTAGAGCGACTATAAAGATACTTAATATGACCTAGTAAATCGTGCATAGCTGCATGTAATTATTTTTTGACATTTCTAAATTCACATAAACCTTAACTGCACCATCTCGTCTTTTCTATGGAACCGCATAACGAACTGATGCAAATAATAATAATAATAATAATAATAATAATAATAATAATAATAATAATAATAATAATAAATAAAAAAATGACAGCTTGCAGAGCCGACCATTACCCTTTTTTTTACAAGTCGCGCCTTTTCTTTCATCCACAATCCACATTAAGTAGAACTATCGCAAATCGAGAATTCGTGTCTCAAATTCAATGGACTGAAAGCCTCGACCTGAGTAATATGCTTATGAATTAACAAAAGAAACACACCAACAAAAGGTGTTCATCGAACCTTGCTTGCTAGTGAATTGAGGACGCTTCTCCGACAATGACAACCAAACTTGTAAACCAGAAAAAGAGACTTTGGAGAAATATCTCTGAAACCCCGAAACTACAAGAGCTACCCTGTGCCAAGAACACCTTACAATATGACGCCAAGCTTCGCATAAATAAAGGAAGACTTTTTTAACAAAGGGCTGAATACGTGACACAAAAAGAAAGAAAGGTACTCGTATGTCAAGCTCAACGATAGAATTCTTACACCTGAAGTAATGTCTGAGTTTCCTAAAAAATGCACACCTTTCTATAAGAACATGAGCATTTAAAAAGATATACTCTTTCAATAACAGCACCCTACAAAAGATTACACTACCTAGGACTTTCCTTCGCTAGGAAGCATGGCGGAGGATCGGGGGAGGATAAAGATGGCCAAGTACAACACAGCGGGTTGGGTGACTAATGAAGACATGTCAAGATCACTTGCTTACTAATTTTATAAGTTATGGACCTTCAGCCCGGAAAATTCATTAGGATCTAATTAAACCCTTACAATCAGTTACAAATTGTGAAATTTGCAGCGCAAGAAAACTGCAAGTAATGCGGTCAAGGCGGCAAAGGGGCTACTTTACTGTTGAACAAGGGTCTAAAATAATTGCGACGTAAAACATCTTCGGAAGTACTTTGGAAGGATCGAGGATTTAGCAAAAGCTCTTCAGATTTCGGACTGAAGTCAGCCAGCGATGATACTTCGTCACGGTTAGAGTCCGGGTACTCGCAGAAGGCGTGATCGACATTTTCCACAGCTTTTCCGCCAAACCAGGAGCTCTGGTGCCGGAAATGAGAAGTACAACGACATTTCTCCTCGAGTAGCTCGAAAGTATGTAGGGAATCTTCCGAATCTTGGCTGAATACACGATTCTGGCGCCGTAAAGAGCCACTGCTTCGCGGCGTTAGAGTTTCTAATTCTGAGAAAAAAAACTATGGCTTCAGCTACACCAAAAAAAAAATCTTACCAATCATTTCTGTAGGCGAATTGATGGTTGTGCGGTCATTTTCGGAAACCTGATTCACCTCTACACGCACGGTTAGCTAAAATGGGAATTAAAATAATAAATCGCAAATAATTTAGCTACATTTTTAAAATTCTTATAACATGTACACAAATACTTCATTTGTGTTAAAAAAAATATTGGTAGTCTAATTCTGGAAAAAAGAACTAGATTGCTTGTAGACAGCTTTCTTACTTCATCGTCCTGTGTATCTGTGTTATGGCAGATTGGATTCGTGTTGGAATCCGATTGGAAAGGTCGAACCATTATTGATGGGCTTGGTGAATTTAAAGAGTCCTTTCGGGTAAGAGAAAGGGTCGACGTGTGGTCCACTGTTCTGGGAAGAAGGCTGACACGCGATCCATACAGCAGCAATTGGGCTGTTTTTGAATTAGGGTCAACCGTCTATCAAAATCAAAAAATTGCCGTGTTTAATAAGGGAGACAAGGTACAAGAGCTCTCTCAAGGTGCCATTTACTTGCAACACGGTTTTTAGTAAACGAGGCGTTTCTGGCCGGTTATTGATGATGGGCATTTCATCGTCCTCATTTGCTAAGGATTTATTGCGAGCTGCGTTTTGCTTTATTAATTTCCTGTCAAAACCAAACAATCAGTTCCATTACTGGACCATTTCGCTACAGCTTCTACTCTATTTGCTATGTACTTGGCCTTTCGCTGGAGAATCTTCTGCGCTTCAGGATAGTCTTTAATTGCTTCATTCAAGTCCGCTTTGCTCAAAACGAACAGATTCGAAAACCCTTTCGATCTGCAGAGAATGAAGATAGTTCGGGAAGGTGGAATAATGCAGCGGACCGCAAAGTAATCAATAAAGACTCGAAAGTTAAATAAACAACTCAACAGTGATAAGAAATTACCTGACGTCAGCTAATCTTCGGTTCCCTCCTCCAATAGCTAGCAAACTAATTTCGCCAAAAACGCTCCCTTCCGAGAGCGTGACTAAGACGATCTCGTTTTTTGGTCCGCCCATTACCTGTACTTGTCCGGTTTTTACTATATACATTTCCTTGCCAACTTCGCCCTGAGAAAGTACTATTATCTTTTACGAAAAATACTAACAAAAACTGGAAAAAGGTAGGATACGATAAACAATAAAAAGAAAGTGATCAGAAATGTGGAACATCACAGTCTTTGTTTCCAGTACTTTTCATGTAGAAAAGAAACTAACCTTCTTACACACTAGGTCGCCCGGTAAAAATAAAACCGGTTTAAGCTTGAGGACGAGGTCCCTTAATAAGGCTTTATCGCAGTCTTGGAATAACTGGACTTTTGATAGCGTTTGCATGTGCACATTCAGCGCAATGTCTGCTTGCAGCTTACGTGGCAGTTTGAAAAGCGCGGCATTCTCATCTGGAACGGATGTAAGAAAACAGTGGCGCCAGCCACGTGTCAAGACAAATAAGCTTTTTGTTTCCTTGCTTGTTGCAATTTACTTAAAGTCTTTTGTTGAGACCAGCTGAAGGTAAACCATAAACGAACTCTGTCTTGGATATTACGCGGCAGGTTTAACCGATTCATAAAATTAACGGTCTTGTCTAACTTTTCTCGATATTCAGCCTCGTGCTGCTCCGCAGCAGTCATTATGTCGTGTAACTTAATATTGAAATAAAAATAATTTTAACATTGCACTTCAGTGATTGAATTTTATTACTTACTTGTCCAATTATAGCTGCACAAGCGAATACTCCAATAAGCCAATTAAAGATCATGAAAAGATTTTCAGTGTCATTCACGGGCTTCGCATTTTTTCCTATTTTTGTAACCGTCTTCATTGCGAAGTAAAAACAACGCAGGTAGCTAGAAACAAAAACCCGAGCTTTTCGAGAGGAATTTTGTAAGTACTTTGAGAATACGTACGCATTTCCTTGTCCTTGGTATACAAAAGGCGTCGATCCGATGCCTTCTACTAGGGAAAAGTAGTAATAGACGCTTGCATCAACATGTATGAGATACATCATGTAAAGGAATGTTCGCCCAACACGCACCAAGAATGCAGAAGCCAAAAGCACATCCAATCGATCAAAGAGTTCCCAGAAACTTGCAATCTAAAGGACAATGGATGCTTTTAATGGTCAAATTTTTCTCCTGATGTCTGAAAACGTCTCTTAATTTCAGTAATGTACCCTCAACACGCGAGGAAGTCGTAGAAGGGGTGTGTGTAAGCCAAAGTAGAAATAAAAGCAATCCAGGGGCATCAAGGAAAGTAAGTCAACCTAAGAGATACAGTGAATGGTCCTGGGATTAAAAGATTTTCTATGCAATTTGTTGCAGAAGTAATGACGAATAGTACGCTGTTACTTTTCTGCAAGTTATATGAGTAAAAATATGAGTGCTAAAAATTGTCTGTAACTGTGAAGATGTATTTTAATACTTTGGTGTATTTGGTTAAATTAAAAAAAATCAAATTCATTATAGTTTCAAAATTATATTTTATAGTTTCAAGACCACTTTATATTTAACGGTGATTACATTTTCTACTGAAATCTGAAGCTAAAGCGCCCACGCTTGGAAAGTTCCATGAGGTTTTATTGATATGAAGTTTACAGTTCGTTATATCTGCGTTCCTCAAAACAGATGAATTAACATGTCCAATCTTCAACGTCCTGCAGTTCAAAGTGAACACAGCAGAATCGTCCGAACTTACGCATAATCATTTGGCTCAGAAATTACCTTAAAGTTACGTCGTTGCCAATAATTTCTGCGCATTTCTGTGGGATCATCGATCCAGAACCCATCTCGCAGAAACTTGAGTCTTGGGAGGACAAAGAAAATATCTACGACGTAAACCAAATCGCAACAGTAGTCCAAGGCAAGCCACGTGGCCACGTTGGCGTCTGTTTGGTACGGAAAGGTCGCCCGCAACGGAATACTCCAGGCATTGTAATTAAAGCAAAAACTCACCACAACGAGCCAAACAATGTAAGACCAGCCTTGCGGATCAACGGCTCGCGGAAGTTGGAACTTCTGGATCAATTTCCGCCAACTCAGAGGCTCTTTAATTATAACTTCCTCTACTAACCCGTCATCCAAACTTGCCCGGGTTTTTAGCGGAGGAGGATCGGGAGCTCCTTCTGTTCCTATGTAAAACCATCTTGCAAGTATCTTTCCGCTTCAAGTGTCAAGAATTCGACTTTCTAATCTGTAGCCGTCCAATTGAAAAACCTCAACAAATGCTGCGCTTCCTTCAAACGTAAACTCTGATGTTATTAGAAACTACCTGAAACTTTCTCAGAACTATTTTTTTTTTTTTTCATAATGCTAATCAGTGTTTTAGCTAATGGAAGCACTGTGGGAGTGACGAAGCCGGGATGCATCGCAGTAATACTACCTCTGTCACTGCTGTCGGTAGATGGCGTCGGTGGCTGGGCAATTCGTTCTTTTATATTGAGCGCGCGATGGGTGAAAGCGGTCACCAACTGATGAATACGTGTAGATACGAACTGCATTCGGTCCGTTGTCTCCCTGTTAATGCAAAGATACGATACCAAATGTAAGCATCAATGCCATCAGGTATGTTATGGCATAGTTACAAAGAACTGTAATCACTGCAAGGTCCTTGGGAGCAAGTCGACAACATGGATTGGTGGAACGATTTCCTTGGGAGGGGTAATTCATGGTCGTCATCACCCATACTGTCGACGGATATGGTAGGAATGAGTGGGTACGTGCCCAGGCAAGGATCAGTCTCGTTCATTTCCCTTAGAAGGACCGGACCCGAAATGGCGTTTCTTCCTGCAGACGTAGAGAATACAAATATGATTTCGCATTCCGATTCCTATTTGCGCAAATTACCCCTTAGGATTCTTGATGGAATGCGTGTCCCGTTTGGTCGAGGTGGGGGTGGAGATTCGGGCTCACTTAAAGGTGTTACGCTGGAACGGAACCCGAACCCGTAAGCATCTAGGAATATTGGAAGTCATGAAAAGCGAAGTCTTTGTGAGACATAAAATAGCCTTCATATACCTTTATTTTATATACGTGCGCAAAGAAAGCTGTGTATCATGAGTGTTCTAAATGACGTCAGAATAAGTCGATATAAAAATCTTCACCTGAACGTTATAACTGGGAGTCTTCGCTTCTTGGCAGTGAATTAACAGCTATAAATCTTTGCATCGCACTTCCCAAAAAAAGTCGCTTCTTATAGCAGTCATACCAGTTCGGGTGTCATAGGGTACAATACAGTAGCACCCAAAGGGCACTGAAAAATCACTTGCTTTCTCATTCCCATGAGATAAACGCGAGACATGACTGGAAGAAAAAAGATCACGCGAGGGCGTGTTTGAATAGCGACGATTGTTTAAAACGTTGTTTCTCCCCCAGGCGACGACACAGTAGATATTCTTTCTCGCTAAAGCTTGGATTTGCTTTATCTTGCCAAATGTAGAGCAAAACCGACCCATTTACATATCAACTGCACTGCATCTGATACAGTGGCGCAGCCAGGGGGTAGGCCCGGCAGGCCCAGGCCTACCCCGAAATCCTTAAAAAAAAATTCTTGACTCCTCCTTTTCGCAATTGTAGCAGGTCTTACATTGATGCACATGAATTCATGAATGTCTTGTTGCGTGGGCCGGTGAGCTAATCTACTCTATTCCAATATGTGTGTAAAAAAATTTAGTTGAATTGAGGCAAATTGAGGGGCGTTTGAGTGTACAGGCCTACCCCGAAACAAATTCCTAGCTGCGCCTCTGATCTGATGTATCAGATTTTACTGGGAAACCGGTGTGTGTACTTTTCGAAACTTAATGACCAGCTAACTGAAGATCCTTTGTGACTCCAAACTAACCAAACATCCTTTGTTTATCAATGGCTCAATGGGATTTTATATTGCGCCCATTCCTTGTATTATTACCAGATGCAGAACTCTTGAACTGCTACTTTCAACGGCAATACGCTGCGATGCATTCTGGGGGACAACTTTGGCATTTTCGCAAGATATGCCCGGTGACAGATTAATGTTGAAAGACACATGCTACCAAGTTTCTCTGCGCACATCCACAGCTGGTTATTACCTTTGGCGTTGCGGGGGAAATGGCCGTTGACGAAGAAAAATCACAACCCTCATCTATGTTGGGAAACTGTCACTTTCAGTTATTGGGAGTGCTCCGAACGAAAGGTTCGGAAAGGTGGTCTTGACTATGGAGTGATTCATTTTTGTTAACCTTAAATGCTTGATCGTTTGTCCTCGTATGGCTTAGCTAGGTGGCGTCGACCTTGCATACATCTGCGTAAGTTAAGCATGGTCGAAGGTCAAGGTTTACGTTTCTTGTGAATGTCTCATTTCTAGATGATTCTTCGCGTATTTAAGGAGGACTTTCTGCTGGTGTTAGTCTAATTCTCAGTCTGGGTTAGTCAGTTAGATTCAGAGTAAAGTGTACTTAGTGAGTAAATTTCTGTAGAATTAGGAGTAGTCAAAATAAAGTCGTAAAAGCTCCATCCGAAACTTAAACGTCAAGATATTTGAAATCCTGATTTGGAGTTAACGGGGAGCATTTCTCCGTGTGAATGGTTGCTGGTTTTCGCTAATATGCTAAAAGGAGGCTATGTACGTTTTCAAGCTCGTGGCTCGTATTTGGCCATCGCTTGTCATGAAGGAAACGAAAGCACACGTCTGAACAGAACTTTTGCGTTACATTTTGGTTAGCTTTGTATTGGTGGCCTAATTATCCTGTACAATTAAGTCCTAAAGTTGTGAAGGACACACGTCTTTTTTATTTCACGGAAATCACGAGAGCTGCAGCTACGATCTTTTTCGGCGTCTTAAAAGTACACCCTTTTATACACGAATTCTGCTCATGCAACTTTTCAGTAGAGCGGCTGCTCGCGTTAATTCAATTTCTTTTTACTATCAAATGAGTCTTCACAAAAGATTTTTTGCACAATATCATAAGGAAAAAAAGTTGAACGAAAACCTCAATTTTACAATATAGTCTCACTGTAACGAACACTGTTGATAACAAATTGACGGCTCTTCTGAATCAGGTCAACAGGTCATGGGGAAACTCCTATACGTCAGGCGGACATTGGCTACTAGAAACTTCGATTATAACGGACAAATTTCCCGTTCCTTTCGGTATTCTTTCTAATGATTCTGCTCTATTCGTTTTTACATTTAACACTGAGGAAAGGTGCAATGTCAGATGGCATCGGTGTACGCAGTTACGTTTTACATGTACGACGTATCCCTAGTGGCCAACAACGCTGTAAATGCTGTTAATCGAAATTGCCGTCAAATTTCACAATGTTTAGCGCTATCCTCGATAACAATGCTTTCGAACTGTCAAGGAAAGTACAGTTTTAAAAAATAAATAAAAAGGACTTACTTGCACTTCGTGGTCTTTCAATTAACGGCATCTCATCCATATTCTGACACTTTTACAACTAAAACGTATCCTCTTATTCTACGTTTGGTCTTCACGGATTACTATCAAATGAGAGCACGCGGGTACCTATATAACTGAGGAGCATCTGCCTCGTTTGTCCTGGAGTCCTAGCCATGGCAACCTCGGAATCAAGGCCTCTGTTCGATAGCGTAACGCCACACCGAGAGAAAACAGGGGAGCACTAATCTACCTTAATGAAGAAAAGGGTCTAATAAAACCACACTATCCTAACCCAGCCCATCTCCTCCCCTTTTCCCGCATTACCACCAGCCCACCACGCGAGAAACAATAAAACCAAAAAGAAACTAAACAGTGGAACTCACTTAATTGCACCTCGGATAACGACAAGACCCGCTTTATGTCAAGAAAATCTCAAGTCCGGTTTCACTTTCATTTAACGTAATGGAGACTAATCTCGAATTAAACCAACTCGGATGATGTCATGACTTGCATAAAATCACGTAATTTTCATTCCCCATTGGATATCTTTCAATTTTATTTTTATCCGGTTAATAACAACCAGCTAAGGACATGAGCAACAAACATGCCGAAAACACGAGGCCAAAAAATTTATTTAGAAAAGCTTTTATGAGTTCTCATTCAAAGAGATATCCTAACGGCAATAAAGTATTTCTACTTTCACCATCTTCCCATTCTACTTTCATACTTGTTTTATATTTTGCGATCTCCAATCAGCTCTGTAGTAGAAAGGGTGGTCAAAAAAAGTATACAACATTATCATTAACCCAGCGATTTGAATTAGTGTCCTTTTTGGGGGAAAAAACGAAGCACAAGTGCCGATAGGACAATTTTTTTTTTGTTGACCCAAGCGTTATTTTAAAAGATTTAAAAGATAAGGAAAACATTTTGGACAATTAGCGGTAGCCAACGGGCAAAGCAAAGCTTATAGTCTAACGAGTGCTATTTAGCGTTCAATAACGGACTACTTTGCGAAGAAGTAGAAAAATGTTTTCTTTTTCATTTCTTTTATGAAGTACTATGTATACTATATTTAATTACAAACATAATAGGACATTTTTTCCTCAACTTTTTTTTTTTAATACAAATAGTCACCTCAGATAAACCTAAGGCCCGGGACTGGTCGGTACCGGGGCCTTGCTATTAAACGGGTTCCACTGTACCAAGAACTTCACTTCGTATTTCCTATCGCTTCTTCCCATTGACCCGCACTTTATTTCACAATTTGGGAAAAATCGATTTTTATTTAAAAAGCAGCAATTTGTGACTCTCATACAAATGAATTGTTAATACGTTAAATAGGAAAATGATAAAAACGTAAAAAAAAACTGAGGTCACCACAACTTCCCTTTGTTTAATAAACTGAAAAATATTAACAAAAACTTCTCTACTTTCATACCACAATCACTACAAAACTTAAGTGAAAATGTAAAAAAGTGGGACTAGAAATAATAATTCTTTGGTCACAGGTAAGGTTTCAATCAGTTTTCTCATGGAGTTCTGAAAAAGAAGGATAAAAATAAGTCTTATTAGTACGGAGTAAGATATAAATTTAATAGATTTTTTTACCATCTTCCTCTTCAAGCATGTCGGAGCAGCATATCGAATAGCAAATTAGACACAGAAAACCTGACGGTAGGCCTAAAAGAACTGTAAGAAGGACTGGATTGCCTTGCCACATCTCGTGCAACGTAGTTTTGACGTCGTAATAGATGCGGTAAAATCTTACAAAGTAGCCACTACCGCCATATGCCTGAATAGAGAGCAAACGATCAAGATTTCCTACGCGTATTCAAATCAAATGGGTTTTACCGGCGCTGTTTCAGCCAAAATTTGCTCCAAAAAGAGGGTTATGGCTTCACCAGTCAAAGATTCTGGCTCGTCATCCGGTATATGGTGATGGTAGGTACTGGAATTGATGACTAGGAGGCTGGGAATTGGGAGAGTTCTCATGGCAACGGAATTGGCCAACGACGGATAGCCGGTCCAACCGAAAAGAAATTTCCTACAACGGGACAAATTATTTTACACGTATTTAAGAAGCTTGCTTCGCAATGGAATGAGTTGCTGATTTACCTGTGGAATTTATTTTTACTTGCAACGGCAACACTATTTAGCTTATTTCGAAACCTAAGAAAGGACTGAAATTAGTGGATTCAGTATACAATGGGAAAACGGAAAACTTCAGATTTAGACGTCTTCAGATGGGACGTTTTATGTTACATAAGTAAATATATAAAAAGGCATACTCTTCCATCTCGGGAGTTATCTGCCCAACTTTGTCTTCGTCCAAAACAGCGATGACAAGGTATTTTCCCGTTTCCATCACCTGGTAAACAAGAAATTGGCGACGAAGATTAATAAACAATTATCCATTTATTTTTGGAAGATAATGTATTTAAAGAACTGGCGGCATGTTCTCATGCAAACTTTTCTTACTTGGTGAAAATTCCCATTGGTTATGCGAACGAACAAAGGAAAACGTTCTTTGTTCACCCAATCCCGTAATCCCTCCAAGTTGACTTCATCTGAATTCTTGGCACTGAGAGATTGACTGGTTTCTAGCTGATTATTATCCGGATTGGCGCCCTTCGAAGCCAAGGACTTCGGCTCTTCATACGATTCATAGGATCCGTCCTTGAACACAACAATGGCTGGCGCATGGGGCAGCTGTACCTGCTAAATAAATAAAAAATATTAATAGTAATAAACAAATAAATGCACAGAAGAATCCAGAGCAAAACTAAAATCTTTTACATTGCCTAAGAGGAAATGACAAATGATAAGACTACCGTGCAATGCGGACCCATACTGCAATAAGGAACAGAGAGGGCTAATTGAAATTTCTACACCTAAAGACTAAGAATTCTGCTTATAACTGGACGGTATTTGCATTACAACTTACGATGATATCTCCATTCTTTGAAATCGCATGCAATCCCAAATACAAATAATTATCAAAGCTGTCACGATCATTTTCAACATATTCCATCAGCAACTTTAGGTATTTATGTTTGATCTTCGTATTATAATAAAATAAAACATTTTTTTAAGGAAACTTAAGCAAAAGGTTCAACTGACTTGTTTGGCGCAACCTCCGTTGATTGCATAAAACCACGCAACCGGTTGAAACTCTTCCGCCATTTTATAATACGTTTCCTAATAAAACGACACAATGAGTCGATAACTTATTTGGCTGAATCTAACGGGAGCAAAACGATCATCTTACCCAAATGGGCCCTTCCTTTTCGCCGACATATGCAAAAAATGTTTGACGCGTCTCGTTTACGTGAAAGAAGTCATTAGTATCGCTTATGTCCTGAACAGGCGGTGCAGTCATTCTTTGAGCGAAGTCGACAATGGCTTCGCGAGTGCGATCTCCATTATAAGGATGTGTGTGTCCTTCTTTCATACTAAAACAAATCAAAAGAGAATATAAAAATTTTCCGATTTAAGGACACATAAATGGATTAAGAAGACATACAAGAGGACCGTGGGAAAGCCTTTCACTTTGAACTCAGTAGCTGCAGCAGGAAAACGAGTGCAATCAATACGTCCTACGCGAATTCCACTCGAATATAAAGACTGAGCTACGTTATTCCAAACAGGCTCGAGTTTTTTGCAATGTCCACACCACGGCGCATAAAACTATGGCAAAAAGACTATTAAATATATGCATATCAAAATGGAATGAAAAGACCTTACCATTACAAGCCAAACTCCTTCCTTATACGCTTCCACAAACCTACCAATGATACGTTTAGTTTTAATCAAAAATAGTTATTTAAATTATTTATGTAATACTTATCACTCATCTCGAGCACTCTGCTTGCCTCAGAATCCGTAATACATTGGGTAAATAATAGGAAACCTACGAAAGTCATGTTACAAGTCTAACACAGAAAATTATAGGAGAAAGTTTGTAAAAGTAATCCTTACCACATATCAGTAACGTAAAATGCAGTTCTGCCAGCTTCATTATTTTACTTTTTCAGCTATCCACACTTTCGTACGTAATTAGCAATTTCTGAATTCAATAACACTCGTGTAAAGCCGGCTTTGTGTTACTCGAGCGCTAGAAGTCAAGTCAGAGAGAAAACTTAGCAGTGAACTGGGAAGAGGTGTCATCTAACGGACGAAAGTATTAATACTTCAATGAACCGTTCAAGAGCTGAATCGATTTTGCCTCGTTCTCTATCTGAGAAGCGAAACCTTTCCAAACGAAATGGCTTGTAGTGCTATTAAGCATACGCTCTTCTTTCTCATATATAAAATAAAATGTAATTAATAATAAAAAACATTTAGCAAATGAGATGCAGAAACATTGAGACTTTTTTGCTTTACGAAATTTTCTTCTTTTTCTCTGTGATTGGTTTTACACACTTTTCTTATCCTCGCAGAACGTCGCTTCGAACACTGTCGGCAGTAATTCTTGTTCGTAGAGTTGATACTAGTTTTGTTCCTGTTCTTTCTGGTCGTGAATGGACACGCGAAATACTGATATTTTTTTTGCCAAGCGTGTATTCAAAGTAAGAAAAATACAAACGCCATCGTGCTTAATGGTAAGATATAACACAAGCTTTCTGTAATTTGACTACCAGTAAGCTCAACATCTGATATTAGATACATCATGAGTTATCCAGGAAACCAACTAGTAGATGTGTTATCATGTAAAAGAGTTGCAGTAACTGTATTACTGTACTCGAAATGTATATTGTTGAAGATCGGACACGGATCAAATCCCCTTAAAAAGCTATAAAAAATAAATAAACAAAATAGGAATAACAGAACAGAAATGCTAGGAAAGAGTAACTATGGCCCCCTTTCAACCTAAAGAAATAGCAGCTTGTAAAAAGTTGCTTGGACTTCCTGCTGATGGCCACCATACTCCAATATCGGTTACAGATCCGTTAGACACGATTTTCGGATTTGTCCAAAATCTAACACTACCACCGGGGCAGGTGGCATTACCTTGTGGGAGGAGCCAAAAGGGACCACAGTTGGGCAATACGTCCGAATTGTTAACAAAAGGTGCTTTTATCAACGGCTGTCCCATTAATTGAAGAACATCTGAGTTATTTCCTGAAAAACCTGATGGCGAAAATGAAATACTCAAGCGCCCTTGATTGTCTAGTCCGTCACCTTCGAACTGGTAAACGCCCCTTGTCTTAGATGAATTTGGCATTGTCATGAGGAAATTAAAGTTTTTGTAGACGCCAGTACGCACAATACGAGCCATATCAAGCACTGACATGTTTTGATAATATTTTGGATCTGGTACACCGTACTGTAGATACTTTCGCATGACAAAATATTGACTGTCTGTGTAACACCACGTTGTTAGGTGCACACTACTGATACCCTCTGGCCATATGGTACAAGGGTACTGTTTTGGTGCGGTTCCATTGTTGTACCGTAGCCAGCAATGTTGGCATGACCGTGTACAATGATCACAGATTTCTGAAGTTATTCCGCTGCAGTTCAAAGGTAATTTGGTACAAATCTGGTCTAGACACGTGATGTTGGTTCTAGTGTTACTGGCTTTCTCCCATACGCGGCCATTAGGTTGTGGTTTGACTGACACGTCAGAAGCGTTGGTACAAATACTTGTGCCCAATAACTCACAAATAAATGTACCTTTTGTAACTTGGTACCAATTAGCAGCTTGACAGTCATTTCGCGAGAAACACACTGTAGCGCATCTTAAAAGGTTGTTGTCTATATAAGAAACGGTACAAAATCTTCAGAATGTTACTGTAACGGGAGCATTCACATGTTAGTTTCTGTACCTGATGACAGCAGTACTAGCAGAGGAGGTGAGCTTGATTGAAGTTTAATGTTTTCGTAAAGTCGGTCTGATAAGAAAAGATTCCACGCATAGCACAATTGTAGTAACAAAAAGATCAGAAATGAGCTCATTTTTGAAATGGGAAAAGAGGAATTAGTGTAATTTACATTAAATGCTTAAGGCTAAAAGTGTAGGGAGTTTAGAGACCAAGTTGTTTGCTATAACGCTGATGGACTAAAAGTGAGTTACTGGCACGGCAACATGAACGCAATAAAGCTTTGTAGGGAACCATTGATTGCTCCGCGTAGCAACAGAAATGCCGAAAAGAAACCAAATTAATCACCGTTTTCTTCGTCTGTTACAAAGGTTATGCTAAATATAGGATGCTTACGAAATGAAGCGTTGCTCCTTTGTGGCCAACGCTGATTACTAGGACATGTTTTGTCATAGGAGAGCATGTTGTTCTAGGATGATATGTTGAGGTCACGACACGTTCTGTACAATGGTTTGTCTAGTTAGGTCCTTCCCGGATAATTTATTGAATATCAAGGGTTGGGCCAATGACACATAAAACGAAATTACACGGGATCCAGCTACTTACATAAGTATTGCCATTGATTTTTGTAGAGAGTAGGCCCGAGTCTTAAAATAACACAACAGGAGTGCAATAAAAAAAATCATAATTTTTTGCATTATATATTGAATGAAGTACTGTATTGTGTGGCAGCAATCACGACTACATTTAATTACTTTACGAATGATTTACATCCACGTAGATTCCAAGAAGTTATTCTCTCAAGACTTCATACCTAGAATTACCTCGCTAACCAACTCACTAGGAAGAAACGAACGGACGCTTGCTAATTACACACAAAGTGTTAGAAACGTTTAAAATTTACCCTGGTAGGTAAATTACTGCGGATCAATAGACAGCTCTAATAGTGTCATAATTTACTTTGCAGTCTTCAATAAGAAAATGTTCCTCCCACAGATATTAGTGGGTTGGTTTAAAATACTGAATACTGAAGTCGAAGATAATTGCTTTGACGAACATAATGTTAACAGCCAAATGTTTTAAAATTGTCCTGTCGTGTGATTGAAGAAAGTGTATCGTTCTGGCTGCAACAAAAAATCAGGAGAAATCATGATTTATATAATAGTCGCTTACAGTTTTTAAGCTTTTGGATTGGTAATTTCCGCGCTTCTAATTTGACGCATAAGTACGAAATACGAAACAGACACTGCAGTCATCTAAAAAACAGAGAGATTTCAGGTGTTTAACTATAATATATAGACCTACTGTCAGAAGTAGAGGCTTTCCTAACCGGCAGAATCCACCAACAGAAATTGAAGTTAAGTGTTCTAGATGACGAACATTCATCGAAAATCCACGGACGACCTACGATGTAATGTAATTTGTCTAGTGAGGCGTTTAAAATTAAACTTTTGAACCATTACATTCAGTGTTTGAGGGGTATGTAAATATTTCAGGTCCGCATCAACTAATCCAAGAGCCACTGATTTGGCCTTTCAGAAATAAAAGGTTGTGAATTGCAGCTTAAAGTTACCAAAAGCCGTCTGCTAGCCTAATGCCGTCAGTCATCAGATCTCGAGAAAGAAGCTGTCATCTCCGGTAAAACATTTTTCTTCTGCTCTATATGCCACGAGGCGCAATATTCAAGAAAGCGGGGTCTTTTTTTTATTTGTTTACAAGTTATGCGCGGTCAAAGTTTAGGGTTGTGTGCCATAGATCCAGATAATTTTGAAAACTTCTAATTTACAAGTGACAACTCAGTTCACCTATAATTTAGCAGCTTAAGTTGACGGCAATTGGGCACCTTACTCTACAGTGTTTAGATATCTTGTATGTTATACCTGGTCTTTTAAGTAGTCAGCGGCAATGCACATACAAACGCATCTTACCCAGAATATGGCGGTTGAAATTAGCATGCCATAAAAGGAATACGAAAAGTCAGAAATGACGATAGCTTCCGCTATGTAAAATACACAAAAGCAGCTGTCGACCATGGTACAGCTCACTAGTATCATAAGGGGTAAGCTGATGCATCCTTGCAATTCCCCTCCCAGTTTACAAAGCTGGGTGAAACGTATGTAAAGTTTTTCCCAGCAAATAAACGTATCCGCCTCCATCGTAGCTCTTAGCAAGGAGAATTGATAACCAAGCGCAGCAGTTAGAAAAATAATTGTAAACGCCACAACCTCTGGATACACAAATGCACTGCCCCATAGAAGCCATATAGTGGTGTACAATACTCGGTGCAAATTTAGAAATTCCGCATTGGCTAGAATCAACAAAGCTTCTCGAACTACAGTCTAGATTTGACAAAAGGTAGAAATTTCTGGGTATTTAAGTCCCATTCTATAACTTCATTAAAGTAAGAAGCTTACCGTGAGAACTAAAGTAAAAATAGCACACAGCGTGGAAATCAGCAGAAATTTCTTCAATTTGCGATCCACTGTAATAAGCTGGTCGAAGTGCTGTACAATCGTTCTAAGTTCACTAAGCTTCCAGAACATAATAGCATGGAAACCGCAAGTGAGGATGAAGATATGAAAATGAAGTAAGGTACCACTAATTTGAAATGCAGTGGAATGCCACGACTTGCAGGATTCCCTGATGGTCAGTCCGATCAGATGTGTCAATCCGGCAGATACGTCAATCAATAAGACAGTCCAACAGAACAGCTTCGTCGGGATTCCGTAAGTAATTTTGCTTATTGGCAATCCTATGCCAGTGTGCAATTTCATCCACCAAGTTAATGCACACAACAGCTCTCCTTGAGACATTTCTGCGTCGTGAACGGTTTCCTTTTCGAACTAAGCTCAACGTCCACTTGGCAAGATCTACGCTTTACTAAACATAACGAGTTCGAATGGTCTTTGAACTAGTACTTAACTCACTAAGTAAATCATTTAAAAGACGAAAACCGGGTCGCTCTATCGATTAGTTGGTAATTGAAAAACCATGCGAATTAATGGAGAACCAATTAATGGAGATTCGGCCCGCTGAACAGGAACTGAACTATTTAAAAGCTTTTAATTTGAGCATGTGTCTTCGTTTTGACTCTTTAGCAGTCAGTTGAAAGAAACAATCAATAAATCGAGTTTTGAGCAAGCTGGCAAAAGCGAAGAAATAACTTAGTGGGAGGTTATATTACAAAAATAAAGGAAAGTTTTAACACATGAGTAAATATATTCATGAATTAATTTCGATTAAATTCCTTACTGTTTAAGTTTAGTATTACGATTCTCGTTGGGACATAACGTAATTTTAATTGTAATATTTTAAAATTAAACTTGCGCTTCGAAATACAGTGGAACTCAATTTCAAATTGGATAGCACAAAACTCACCTAGCTTTAAACTAGGCTTACGTCCCGTTTTACTCCATTCAACTCAACGGAAACTAACGTCTTAACTAGACTTCTCTAGTTAAATCCAGATCTAAATCAATCTGTTTCGAATCTTATCCACCTCTGCTTGCTTTTATTTTTGTAATCGCTATTCCCACATGTTGAGCTCCTTTTTTATTCTAAAACTGTTACCGTATAGCAATAGTCAAATGGAAATTACCTGTTATTATTTCAAAGATTGCTTGTGAATGTGTCTCTTCTCCTGTTAAATTGAAAACTGTATCAGTCTATCAGAGGCGCAGCTAGGAATTTGTTTCGGGGTAGGCCTGTACACTCAAACGCCCCTCAATTTGCCACAATTCAACTAAATTTTTATTTGCGGGGGGCCAGCTAGTATTAGCTCACCGGCCCACGCAACAAAACATTCATGAATTCATGTGCATCAATGTAAGACCTGCTACAATTGCGAAAAGGAGGAGTCAAGAATTTTTTTTTAAGGATTTCGGGGTAGGCCTGGGCCTGCCGGGCCTACCCCCTGGCTGCGCCACTGCAGTCTATGAAAACAGTCTATGAACCTGAAATATATGGAACCCCCAATGGCTGTGCCTACGATAGTTGATAAATTTAAGTCTTATTATTACCGTCAACTGTGGTTATTACGTCTTCTTCTTAACAGATGGGGTAACTTTGAACGTTTCATGGTAAGCCTAGGCCATCTGCTGCTCCTCAACCACTCCACGCAACGCAACAAACAGTGTTTCGCAAACGAAGCTTGTGTTTTGATACATTTCACATCAACAGCCAGCCGAAAGCGGAATAGGTTTTAGTACTTATTTAGCTGTCGCCTCATTTTCACGACCGCAAGGTAACTATGGCACTTAAAACTCCTTGTTCTTGCCATAAATGCAGTACGACTATATAGCTTTAGGTTAGTAAGATCGGAAAACAGATACCAGTTTTAACATGCAAGCTGTCGATGTTCGTAAGTTCCCTAAATTCGACCTTTTTGGGGTAACTTTGAACATGAACTCGGAGCTAACAGTATTCCATTTTTGCAAAATTTTCTTATAGCTTATAAGTTTTGAAAAATCTCATTTGAGACGTTTATGCCATACTTCATCCTAAAATAAAGAAGTATTAAGTCGCAAGATCCTCTTTTTTAAGGTCAAAAAATGCCTCGTAACTACGTAAGACCCCTTGGCGCAAGGAAGTATACGGTCCACACTGAAGAGACATTAAAGTCAGCATTTAAGGATTTGGTGGACGGCTCTTCTTACAGAGAAGTTGCGTCCAAATATGGAATCGCCGTTGGAACGCTTCGTAACAAAGTCTGCGGTCTCCATGATGGACAAGTCGGGCGCTCTACACGTCTCACCACTCTAGATGAAGAAGTCTTGGTTCAAAACATCTTAACAGCAGTTGGATTTGGATTCCCGTTCGAAAAGCGAGACCTGCAGTGGATCACTACTTCGTACCTGAAGAGTATTGGCAAAGTCGTCCCAGTGTTTAAAAATAATGTGCCAGGAAGTGCCTGGCTTGAATACTTCTTGAGGAGACATGCCAGCACGCTTTCAGGGTGTCTCCGTCAGAATTCGGGGAGGAATACGGCGACTGAGACGCAGGATGCAATTAAAGAATATTTCCGAAAAGTAAAGGAAGCTACAGAAGGGGTACCTCCAAGCAACATAATTAGTTACGACGAAACTAACTTGACTGACAATCCTAATCGTAAAAAAGGAGTATTTAAAAGGGATAAGAAATACCCTCAAAGAATCATGAACGAAGCAAAGGCGGCTGTGTCTTTGATGGTGGCAGGATCGGCGGACGGGAAATTATTTTCGCCCTACGTCTGCTACAA
The DNA here is from genome assembly GCA_022885665.1 of Triops longicaudatus. NCBI lineage: Eukaryota > Metazoa > Arthropoda > Branchiopoda > Notostraca > Triopsidae > Triops > Triops longicaudatus. Next base: position 73,638 of record JAGQDJ010000223.1, on the reverse strand, counting down.
GGCTGAACGTTTACTTACGAAATGGAAGACAGGGGGACCAATGAGAACCAAATATAATTCCTCCAAGTCAGGATGGCTCGAAGGGTATAACTTCGAAGATTGGTTTGTTTCTTGTCTCTTGCCTCAGATAGAACACCTTCCAGGTAAAAAGGTGATTATAGCAGATCAGCTGAGTACTCATTTTAACGATAGAATACTTCAATTATGCAAAACGGAAAATGTTACATTTGTTTGTCTCCCACCAAATTGCACCCATATCTTGCAGCCCTTGGATGTTTGCTTTTTTGCTCCTATGAAGAAGGGTTGGAGAAGGATCTTAAAAGATTATACACTTTCTAATCCATCAGAGCGGAGCATTCAAAAAAATGTCTTTCCTTCATTATTAAAGGAACTTTGGACGGATCTTAAAAGAGTGGGAAGTAGCAATCTTCGCTCAGCATTTGAAACTTGTTTGGATGAAGAGAAGTGTCTCGGCAAGATTCTGCCATCAGAAACAGTAGCGTAACGTCGGAGTTCGCCTGGGGAAAGAATGAACATGCCCCTCCTCCTCGGGACACAGAAAAGTGATTAAATCAAAGACGCATTTTCTCTTTTTCTTACTGTTATGGATTTTCACTGTCATTGAGACAACTTGCCAGGATCTGTACATAAAAATTTATCACTTCACTTTGGTCCTTTATTATTTGTATGACGTATGGCCGTGACATTCGAGTAGAACACTGTACTTACAGTTTCAAGCAGCAATCACCAAACCGTCACTTTTGAAAAAAGAGCTGTTAGACATGATGTTGTAAATGCATGGTAGCTGTTCCCGCTTCCGTTATGCCCCAAAATCTTTCCACAATCTGGCCAAAATAGCAAAAAGAAAAAAATGTTTTATGTAATTTGATTTTTTCAATATTTCTACGCGTTATTGGTTTCAAACTTACGTTAAAAATTGACGACTTATGAATCGATTCGAAGTTGCATTTTGTGTTGCAAAATACAATGAAAAACCTTGTCGGTTTAAACGCAACTGCTCTTGCTATTATGGAACCGTTTCGACGGATTGAAATGGATTGACTGGCCGATAGCTTAATGGATTCTTTGGCTTTTTCAACATTTGAAAGCCACTGTTTAGAATAATCAAAATCGGAAGTGCTTTCTGGTACTTTCAGAACCACTTTCTTCGTTTCCTGAAAATAATTTATTTCCATTTTAAGCATTTGCTCTGTTTGGAATAATACTTGCTTTTTCGCACCAAAACCAATTTCTAGGCCTTTCATACTTCAATGCGTGATCGCATTTTCAGATCAATTTCGCGGACATCGGCTTCACATCTTTTATAAGCGGAATTTAGATTGTCATAGGTGGTAAGTTTACCTCTTCACAACGCCATCATAACTAAGAACATAATTAAATTGAGTGATATTGCGGATAGATGGGTTAAGGCTCACCTAACTTCGTTCTTAGTAAGATCCGCCTTAAGGAAAATTGTGTCACAAGTCAATTCCAAGAAGCGAATTGTCTTGTTGTTCTTAAATACAATCTTTATTTAGAATTGAAGAAAATATATTTCAAATTTTGATGTTCATTATGCAAGGGAAAGCCCATTCTTGTTCTGAAAGGTGCTTGTGGCTTTATAATATCAGAAGCCGCAGTTTAAATTTCATTTGTTTACTGTTGAGGTGCTAAATCGTGAACTACGGACAGCGCCAATGTGATAGCGAATGAACTAGCCGCAAATACTGCTATTTCAAAATGTACCGGTAACAATTAGTAAAATAGTGACTGGTGAGAACCGATATTTTTGCATAAATGTAGTGTTCTTTTTACCTTCGGCTCCCTGGTCACCACGGGAGTGTGAGTATACGTGTTGCGTATTGCACAGGTATTCGAGAGCGTCTTTCCCTTGTGCAAATGCAATTAATTTAAAATAAGTGCTGAGTAAACACAACTATTTTTTTATTTCGGTTTAAGAGACCTATGACACTGAAATATTATACTCATGTCCATGTTTAAGTCAGATAAGATTCATGTTAGCGAACGGGCTTTTTTACGCATTAGTGCATCACACACCATAGACAAGGACAATAACATTCTTTCTGCTTTGCTATTCATCGCCAGTAACAATTACGATGCGTCTTGTATTTTTGGTTTGCACAACGATCTTAGGTAAGACAGTTCCACTTTGACATTTAATCAGTGTAAAAAAGGAACTAGCTTTTTCATACTAGGAATAATGGGTGCATCGCCTCGCACTTTCGGTAGTGCCGGCGACGAACCTTCGTTTGCCCATGGTTTTCGTGTTCAACCAGCTGCCAGCTATGGTACAGGCTTGTGGCATGCTATGAGGAGGGCAGATGAACCCGTTAGTAACGACCAAGTTGCCGTGTATCTAATCCCACGTAAAAAAAAACTGAAGAGGGCCACCGGATAGACTCCCTTGGAAAAGGACGGCAACTTTGATATAAAATTAAGAAAGCTTTAGGTATACGGTCCAGAACCACTACACTGCCGCCACTACCAGTAGATCTTGTCTACGTTTGAATACGGGTGTAACTGGGCTAATTCACAAATTCATGGGTAAATGTATCGAAATTCAACATACTCCCTTTCCTATGGACTTAACTTAGTACTTTTTTCGACCCATTTGTACAACCAAACTGGACGAAAAAATGCAATACAAATCTAGTTACGCGAAACTTATAAGAGCCTGTAGTATTTTATTAAATAGGTTATTTATTTATTTTTATTTTCAAGGAGATCAATTTTTACCATTTCAGCCTATTTTAGAGCCACGCAGTGCTTTACTACATGACGATAGTGACGGCATTGAATCTGTCAAGTTTGTAGCAAAGAAATAATTAATAAAGCAATCTTTCTGCTAACGTAGCAAATTTACTTTGTTGATCTTACTTGCCTTGTGTTGATATTTTACTGTGATATAAAAAAAACTTTACAAAATTGTCTAATGAGGAAAAATACGAGCCCTTTTCAAATGAGGCAAGCATAGACTTGTGCAAAATCTGTTGTCCGAAGTCGTTTGTCTATAAAGTAAATTCCATGCAAAATTCTCTTTGCTTAAAAACTTTTATTTATTTAATGCCTAATACAGGTATGAATTACGCTCACTGTTTTGGCGAACCTAGTCGTTTGCTGAATGGTATATACAAGACATATTTTGGCCAAGCTTCAATGGCAACCGCAACTTTTCACAACCATATTGCGGTATTTCTTTAGAATAACGTTCCCTGTGTCGTCAAAATAAAGGACGGATATGGCGCTAAGTTTGATAGGTGCACAACACGGTTTCGGATACTTATGTGGATGCATCAAATGAACCAAGGTTTGGACAATAGCGTGATTGGATGCGTTCATGTGCGCATTCAGTGGGAAAGAGCACTCCCCATTGCAATAAAAGGCTGCATAACCATCAGGGGCGATGATCCAATCCTAATTGACAAGAAAATTTTTGTTTAATAAAATACTCTCCTTATCGGAAAGCAAATTCTTACATGCCATCCCAAGTCCCTGAAACTGACGTACAGATTCTTCTTTTGGCAACTTCTTCTCGCATACCGTGGATCGAAGTCTAATGTGGAGCAATGTTAAAAGACGTAAAAAAATTTTATAACAACATATTTCAGAATTTTACCAGAATACGGGTTCCACGCCGTGGTATCATCCGCATAGCTCACGTCCTTATTGCCGTTCCGACGTTTGTTGCTACCAGTTCCGTTGGCTGCACGGCGTCTTCGGTAAGAAACGCGCATGGGCTCGTCTTCTTCGTCATCTAACTGATTTTCCTCTTGTTGAATTTTCAAGAATTGTTCCCAATCTGGTTTACTGCTCGTATCCTCTTCCTTTGCACCCTGGTTTGTTTTCTGCAGGCGAAAGTATCCGACCATAAAGGGTTGAAGATCTTCTTCCCCTCTCGAGCCAACAATCCCCACGCTTTGTGGACTTATTTCTCCATCTACGAATTTTTCGTAAACAAAATAAACACTGTGAGAAAGCGAGCCAAGTTTAAGCCTTACGGCTAAACACCTGGCCTCTACGCACCTGAGACGTGATGTGCGGAAAGACGAAGACCTTTGTTGGCTTCGGGCGATGTCATCCACGATTGCAAGGCTTTCGTTACGTTCAATGCGACCCAACCTTCGTTTAACCGAGCCATTGATAGTTCTTCCTCCATTATGTCTCTGGTAGATTGCATGCCCATTATATAGCTTAATGTGCCATCACAAATTACCTGTCTTCCTCCAAAAAGCGGTAAACTCGTAAGGACACTTCATCCAAATTATCGTAAATTACGTCTTCAGCATTTCCAAGCTTTAAATAGATGCGTAACTCAGCATTTAAGGGAACGGCATTGTTTGCAATTTCCGATAAATCAAACCAAAACACAGAATCTCGACTATGGTGCCGCAAGTTGTGACCTGTCCAAAAATTGTTCAAAATATTTTTTTCTCTTTTTTAATTAAAAATAACGCTCAGGAAATCGATCTTACCGTGATTGACAAAGCTCATAATAAGGTCACTTTGATCAATAGCAAGGACATCGTTCCTAGAGATGTTAAACTCATTTTCGAACAAATTTGGTTCGAGCTTTAAATCGCCAGAATCTTCTTCTGTGAATGACCGATAAACGTCCAGTAAAAATCTTGGCGCCGGATTGACACTGCCATGCCCATTGTTAAGATTTGGCCGAGGTCGGTGATGAAGACCAAGCAAATGGAGAATTTCTTGCTGAACTTCACGTTTGGCTCGGTGAGATAGCTCCTTGTGTATCACGGTTTGGTCAAGGCCATTGTCTGAATAAAATCCCGATAGAGATGCTACTACAGCCACAACCGAAAGTATATGTATGGTCACAATAAACCACAAGCAATGCGTTCTTTTGCCTTCCATACTTGCCAACACTCTGCAACCACTGTTGGACAACTATCGTCTCTACCTGTGGTGGGCTAGTTCTCAACAGTTCATGATGCGCTCCCTTCACAAGAATTTGCTTTCGAAGTGCTGGTCTCTCTAAGCAAAGGTATGCTATGGAAATGGGAGTTGGAAGGTCCCCACCTTCTTCAGACCTTCGGACCCTGAAGGGTAATGGGTGGAGACTACCGATAATTCTCCTATCCGCTAGCATCTTTTTTTGTTTAGTTGGTCGGGGTTTCACTTCTTGTGAGAGGTTGGCAAAATGTTCTTGCTGGCACCATAGTCAAATGTCTATGCAAAAATTGCAGCTGACACTTTTTCCAACATTACGCTGTCTGTTCGAAATGCGTTATATATCATTAGAATTTGCGAAATAGCCTTAACGAATGGCAGTCATTTTGACCATACGACAGGTGAAGAACGATATATTTCTGAACAAGTATGCTTTGCAGTATTACAAACTACGGGCGAATGCATTCAGTGGACGGTTTGGACAGTGTATGATTCAGAGTGCGATTGGTTAAGGTGCAGAGGACGCTTTGTACAGAAACAAAGTGGCATCTATTACACTTTGAAAGATGTATTGTAATTCGGTAATGTTTTACGGGTTATTGAAGAATTTTTTTAATACTCCTTCTTGAAAGGTGGGTTGTCTTACTAACGTGTACTTTTTGGAATACTTTTCAGAATACTAACTTGCCTGTCTTACAACAATAACTTGTAGATAAAAACAGGTAAAGTAATAATGTAGTCTTTGTACAATTATAGATATCAAAATGAGGATACGAGAAATAAAGCTGTAACTTTTCGTGCAGATATTGCAGTAACTTGTGAATAGTTTTGTGCGTAGCGTTTGTATGTAGAATATTGTGACTTCAAATAACTTGACATTTATTTTAATTTGTGTCCTGTAATGTTTTTACTTCGAATGATTTATTTGTCTTTTCGCATTGATTGCATTTCGCATTGCAGTGTGTTTTGACTTGTGTAAATTTCAAATTATTGAATTTTTCTCTGAACTTGGCCAGGTTTGTTAATGAACACAAATGTAATAAAGAATATTCTGCTTAAAATGTAGTACCCAATAGCAAGTATACTTTTAAGGGATTTGTTTAAAAAAGGATTGATATTTCGAAATTAAATATTTCAATATACTTACGTTCCGTAATTTAGTCTTTAAAAAGGAAAAATTGTAAATGCTAGTTTTTGGCACTGATAGCCCTTATTCTAGAATTAAATACTACAGATTTGGTGATTTTATAAATACCACTTTTTAAGGGTTGCGTATACCGTTTTTAGCATGGAAGCCCTATAATTTTATTTCTGATATAAAAAATGGATCCTGCTGTTAATGGATTTTTTCCCAAAAAAGATTGGGTACTTTTCTTACAGTGCAACATAATAAATTACGATCAAATTTAAATATTACACTAACTATCCAAGCCGTTCTTTATTAACGCGGTAGGGCTTGGGGAACTCCTGTCAAATTGTAAACTTTTTTCTTTCTTTTTTTTATTTCCAGTTTTGGTCGAAGCCTTTTACCTATAAAGCGCACACCTTGTACGGAAGTGAGGAATTATTTCTCTAATATAATCGCACATCAAAGATAGCTGCCCCACGTTGCAAACACTGTAAGTTCTTTTATCTGCGCTTCTTCGATAAACAAGGATTTTACAAAATGCAGCATTCCTCGAGTAGCAATTTCCGATGTTTCGACACCAACAGCGGAGGATCACAGGAAACGCCCCGCAAAGCTGGCATGTTCCAAATGTAATTAAGAGCACGTCATATTATAATACAACATCCATACAAACAAACGCAAAATCTAGACTTAACCCCTAGCAGTACTTAATTCATTATTCGCCTAGACCTTTCCCGCTTTAAATTTAATTTCTGACAATGTCACAATTTCCAAAATCTAGCAAGTGGCGATTCAAAAATGTTCCAAGCCTGGTGAGCATAATTCCTTGACGTAAGGTTGTATTTCGTCTAGTCAGTGTTGCAGATTCGGGCGTTGGGCTATTTTGAAAAGAAAAGCTCCGCTTGCCGGTATTCAGGTAAAAATTCATTTTCATCGTACCCTGGCTTGTGTTTTTGCCTCAATTTGATTCGCTTACTCGAAATTTAAGCAGTGCTTGAGATGTTTTCAAGATTTGCACTCCGTGGGGGATGAGTCAGCCCATCCCATATCCATATTTGGATACTTCCGCTATATTTTTTTCGTGATTTTCTACCGGTCTTTATAGCATGACATTTCGTATATTAGACTAATTTGTAAACTCCGTAAACTAGTTGATATTTTATAATTTTCAGGTATTTTCTCATAGGTGAAGGAATCCTTTGTTCAGCTTACGAAGTTTTATTTTCAGGCTTGTCATTATCCGCGGCATATCTGTCATGTTATCTTTGTGGGACCATGTCTCCTTAGTCACTAAGGGCAAGGTACTCATTATGTACTTTTCGTTCAGTCTCTCTAGAACTTCAGCACACATCCAAGCAAAATGTCCGCACCTTTTGTGGCTGCCTTTGAAGATATTCTTCACGGACCGTTTCGGTCCTTTATTCAGAATTCCCAATCCATTGGTGGGGATGTTGCTACGATTGCTTCGTTAGTGGAAAATACCTTTAAGTAAACCGAACAATATATATCACCGAAATGAGAATTAAAAGCATATTGTCATAGAGCTCAGCAAGCTTTCCTGGTTATTGCTTCGCAATCCAAAGCTCCAGCCCAATCTGATTTGATGAACTTGCTACGACCCACCTGTGACGGTATCCAAGCCATCCAGAACTTCCGCGATAAGAATAGGACATCACCTTTTTTCAACCACTTGAGTGCTATATCTGAAAGTATTCCAGCTCTAGGATGGGTCACAGTGGTAAGTTAAAACATTTGCCGTAGAATTTACCTTCTGTTATTTATTTTTTAGCATTGTAAAGTAAAATTGTATTTTTAGAGCCCCACTCCAGCGCCCTATGTGAAGGAAATGAACGATGCTGGTCAGTTTTATACCAACCGAGTTTTGAAGGACTGGAAAGAAAAGTAAGATTCTTTAGCTATAAAAAGGCCGGTTCATAGTAAGGATGTACAGGGACAAAAACCACGTTGAATGGGCCAGAGCTTGGGTCCAAACCTTGACTGATCTCCAAGCGTATGTCAAGCAGTATCACACTACCGGCTTAGTGTGGAACGCGAAAGGGGGAGATGCCAAAGCGCAAGGTTAGTTAAAGCAGATTTAAGTATGTTAAAATAAAGAGACATTTTTATTTGTGATCGAATTAGGTGGCGCTCCCACTGGCCCACCACCTCCTCCTATGCCGACTCACAATTTGTTCGAGGAAACCGCGGAGGACGAAGCTGCCAAAGCGAAGGCACAGCTGTTTGCTCAACTGAATAAGGGAGAAGACGTAACTAAAGGTCTTAAAAAGGTCACCGCAGATATGCAAACACATAAAAATCCCGCTTTGCGAAGTGGACCTGCGCCTTTCAAGCCTGCAATTGCCCCCAAACCTGGCGCTGCGGCTGCACCCGCGAAACCTGCGGACAAACCTGCGAAAATGGCTTTGGAAGGGAAGAAATGGCTCCTGGTAAGCAGCTTTTATTACAAATTAGAAATGCCGTTGTATTAATGCTCTATTTTTTATATATAGGAATACCAAAAGAACGCGTCTGGAATCGTCATTGATCAGACAGAAATGAATCAAGTGGTATACATGTTCAAATGCGAAGGCACAACTGTGCAAGTGAAGGGCAAAGTTAACTCCATCGTAATGGACTCATGTAAAAAATCGTCAGTTGTTTTGGATAATGTGGTCTCATCCGTGGAGTTTATCAATTGTCAGTCCGTCCAGATGCAGGTAAGCTTCAAGAAACGCGAAAAGCAGAATAAGAGTACTGATATGATTCGTGTGGAATAGGTTTTGGGTGTAGTACCAACCATCAATATCGATAAAACTGATGGCTGCCAGATGTATTTAAGCAAAGACTCGTTGAACGCAGTCATTGTCTCCGCCAAGTCCTCGGAAATGAACGTGTTGGTCCCTAAAGCCGATGGAGACTATGTAAGGCGGATTTTTAAAGCCGTTACAATAAATTATAAGGTTTGTTAACAGGTCGAATATGCCGTCCCCGAGCAGTTCCGCACCACGTTTACCGGCAAAGGACTGCATACGGTGGTTTCGGAAATCGCATAAGTTCCAAACCTTGTGGGCCTATGTCACAGGTTTTCTTCACTATTTAATTCCGTAAACGATTTTCTTCTGTTAAAATAAGTGTACCAGTTCTACATTGGAAGTGTCTTCCTCTCTGGTCTGAATGTCGTCCGAATGAATTCTTGCATTTCCTTTTTGAGAAGCTAACTGCATGTTAACAAAGGATTCGTTCTAGGTGTTGGTGGTATCACTCAATGCGAGAGAACCGCTGAACAAAAACTGCTTATACTGTTGTGCGCGTAGTATCTCTTTCGGAATACAAGCTTGGCGTGATTGAGATTCGTATACGGCAGATATCCAAACAATTTTAGGTTCTGGTTTCTTACTTCCTAGGGAAGATGATTATTAAGATGAAAATCGACAATGTACCGACTAGATCAGGGCAATTCGTCGTTAAACTAGGGACACTTTCTTATATTCAGAGCAATTATTTAAAGGCTCATAAAATTTAACGGCAAAATACAACGTGATGCAGGGTTTCGGAACAAAACTACGAATTTAAGAGGATTTGTGCCTAGCTCGGCTACCGAAATGCACCTGCTTAACTTGTTGACAACTATTTGGGTCGAAATTTGGTATTCCTTTCTTCAATGGATTCACCAGTAATTCAGTTTCTCACTGTCTTAATCCATTATAAAATCAGGCGAATACGGAATTGGAGGGCGAAGTCTGAATATGAAAGCCGACGTTCGTGTAAAACGAAGTTCTACTAATATTGAACAATTACTCTCCACCCACCCTATATACATAATCTTCCTTTAGCCCGTTACAATTAACCAATTTGACTTTTTTGTGCCGGCGCGAGCGCACTGCTGACGTTGCAGTAACTACTGATGGAACATGATGATAGTGATCCTGCTGAGCTAGACTTTCCAATTTATTGCGTTGACATGCTTAATACATGTAGTGCATCCCAGTAGGCTTGAGGCTGGAAATAGTAAATCAGATGCTTGCATCTAACGAATGCTACACATAAGCAAAATTAAAAGTTCTGTTTAAAAAAGCTTAGTCTTTATATGAGAGAAAATGTTCGGAAATATGCTGGAATGTTGTTGTGAATATAGATAAATTTGGATACACCAAATTTCGAGTATATGGAACAATTTCGTCGCCCTTGGCTAGGTTCGTAACAGCTAGATTTCGCCGTACCCGCAGAAAGATCCATCCGTCGACGCCACCGTAAGATCCCGTATAGTGTTGTGCCTAATTAGACCTTCCGAATTTGCTTAAACTGATTTCGTTCATATAAACGAAATAATTGAGTATCATGGTGTTAATTAGACCTTTGTGTTCTGGTAAATTCATTTATTTTTAGGGAAAAAAATAGCGTTATACATCTATTTGAATATTTCCAAGCAACTATAGCCCCCTAGCTAACACTTATGAAATGTCTTGCCACACGATTTTCACAGTTGGTGGTGTAGGCTGTTTTTGTTTTCGGTCCGTTTTTCTTCGTTTCAGAATTTATGAGTCGAGTAAGGTTATTCTTGGCAAGCAATATATTTCTATTTTCATGTTAAGTTCTGCAGGTGACACTGCGTACCTGAAATCCCTAGTATTGTACTTCATTCGTTGAGTAACCAGATTCTATCAGGTAAGAGCTTTTCGAGAGGTTCGGGTAACTTTGTGACTCGAAAAAGTTTTGCTATTCAATGCAGATAGTAAGAAATTAGTCAATACGATGGAATTTCAGCGTGTCAATTACTTACCAGGCAATATGATTATGGGAGTCCCGCCTGGTCGAGGCAGAGGACGTGGTTACAAGATTGTGATGGGGATGCCTGGAAATGGGGGTAATTTCGGTTTTCAATTATATTTAATAATTGCATTGTGTATAAATAATCTATTCAGGAATATTTAACAATGATTGTCGTCCACGAGCCCCCGAGATTACCCCAAATCCGCCCCTAAACAATATGTCAGTACTGGCACATCCACCAATGAGCGAAGATTCACCCGAAAATTCACGAGCGAGCTGTAGTGATAAAGCTTCGGACAGTAATTCGAAAGTGAAAACACCCATGTGTCTAGTCAATGAATTAGCTCGCCATAATAAGGTATTTGTCCGTATTTACTATATCTAAAGATATTAAATACCATCTGCGTTTAGATTTCCCATCAGTATCATCTAACGGACGAAACGGGTCCTCCTCATAAACGCACTTTTACTGTTACGTTGAAATTAGGGACTGAGGAATATAAAGCTTCGGGGCCCAGTATCAAGAAAGCTCAACATGCTGCAGCATCGCAAGCTTTGAAAGAAACACGTTACCCACATCCCCCACCAAAGCAGAAATCGGGAGCTCCGAAAAATTCTAATACTGTCAACTCGTTGACACCTACTGTAGAACTGAACGCTTTAGCTATGAAACGAGGACAGCGACCTAATTATCAGTCCTTACCTCCCATGCCGCTTGGTACACATCCTCCAGTACAACCTTATTTAGGTAAGTGATGGTTATCATTGCAATAGACGCTGTATCAGCTAAAACCTTGTAAATTCTTACTTGTAGTTCGCAGGGTTTTGACTGATGGCTGTCAAGAACGCTTCGGTCCACCGGTATTTCTCTTGATAGCTGTATACTCCTGATCACACCGTTGAGTGTAATATGTTTATCTTTGCAGGCCATGACTTACCCTTCAAATGTAAAGCTAGAAAACTATAATGGTTTCAACCGTGGGCCTTACCATCCTTCATCGGTATACACCTCTTATTATTTCAAATCTTAATTTTGTTATTGTTTTACCAGTTATTTTATTATAATTTTTCTGAGTGAAATAATAGTAACGTTTTGGAATGTTAACAGTATTAAGATTATGCTTTCTTTATTAGCAGCGCTTCCTGCCCCTTCGACCGTCTGTACAGCCGATGTTGTACCGAGTCTGCCTCACGTTGGGCGATGACTTACGTTTTCAAGGTGAAGGCCAAACCTGCCAACTTGCCAGACATGACGCTGCAGCCAAGGCACTAGCTTATTACAAAACTTCCCCGGTTGCGGAATCCGGTGATAAATCCGATCAGCCAGGTTTATATTTAGAAAAGTAAATTAAACATATTTAAAGTAAACATTTTTGTTGCAGATGGATCAGTGTCCAGTGACTTGGACGTGTCAGATGGCGAAAACAAGTCCCGCATTTCTCTTTTATACGAAGTGGCTTTGAAGCGTGGTTTAACGCTAGACTTCAAAGTGGTGTCGGAAACTGGACCTCCCCATTTGCGTACGTTTGTCACGCAATGCACTTTGGGCGAATTCTTGACAGAAGGCGAAGGTAGTGGAAAGAAATTATCAAAGAAAAAGGCTGCGGAGAAAATGTTAGACGAACTGAAGAAAAACAACATGCTGAACCCTCCCACCAATGTTCCTGGCAGTAAAATTAAAACGAAAACTGTTTTGCCTAAGAAAAAGCCGAAGAACTTGGTCAAAGTACGCCTTATTAATTTTCAGAATGAAAGAAATATGAAGACGTACTAAAAAACATTATGTTGTTTAAGGACACGACACCGGTCCACAGCGAGGAATGTGCTCTAGCAATGGACCCCGTTTCTAGACTTATGCAGCTACAACAAGCTCGTAAAGGAAAGGAGCCTGTATTCACCTTGATTTCTGACAAAGGCAATCCTAGAAAGCCGGAATTCGTAGTTCAGGTATAATTTTATTCTAAGCTTGAGTGAAGTGCTAAATAAAATTATTTTATGTAGGTTTCGGTAGATCAGAAGTCATGCATCGGAACAGGAGCAAAGAAGAAGTTAGCGAAGAAAGCGGCTGCCCAGAAAATGTTGGAAAAACTGTTAGCCAGCGAGGGTGGAAGATCATGCGCTAGCGATGTGACGGAATCAAGCTCGTCAAAGTCAATTAATCAGCTAGCTGATGCTCTGCAAGAGGTGAATCACAAATTTTAATTTGTAGATTAGTATAAAACCGGAATCAATCGGTATAGATCAACCTGTCGACCATGAATGATAAATCTGAAAACCTGGGCTGTAATCAGCAGCCAGTTCCTGGAGTTCTAGTTATGCCTAAAACGTTCAAAAGTGAAAACGGAGTCAAACCATTGTCAGCGCCGGCCATGACACAATCTCCGCCCACATCTGTTCCTTCAGTGGTCTGTGATAATGATTACTGTTTTTTTGTATACAAGTCCTTTAATTGTTGTGCATGTAGGGTGTGCGACCTGAAATTCAACTTAAGTATTTGGCCGAAATTGAAGGCTTCACTGTCCATTACGAAGACTTCCCAAAAGCCAACCGAAGCGTTTATCTATCCTTAGTTACTGTCAGCACGAATCCCCCACAAGTACAACATGGCGTTGGGGCAACATTGGAAGAATCTCGCGATCAGGTGAAATACACAACTTATGTAACAGACTTTATTTTCTATGTAAACTTTGTCTAGGCCGCGAAGTGTATATTAAAATTTTTGGCTGAAGTGGGCCTTGATAGCGTCGACGCTGATTCCCAAAATCAAGCTCCAGCAGAATAAGTCACCGGAGTGTTTCGAGTCCTTTTTTTGGTTTAGTTATGGTCTTCTATATTATTGTGCAGAAAAAAAGTATACCTTATCTATCTTCCATTTGCATATTGAGCCGTGGAATTCGGGGAAGGTCAAGCATTAAAACAACTGCATGCATATTTTGAACTATGTTACAAGCTAGACTTAGAGGTGGCGTGTAAAACATGCTCTTCGTTGCTGGTTATTCGTCCTTCAGTGTTCTCTGTTTCCACTGTACATCTTTACTTGACATGCGAGATTACAAGCAACCCATAGTTGTTCATTCAAACTATTCTAAAGCAGACTGCAAGCGCTTTATTCTTGACGATTTTATTTACAAAGTGCTCTAAAAGCGAGGCCTTTGGGGATATTCTTTGTAACTTTAAAATTATTTTATGGGAGTTAAGGTTGCAGAATCGATCTGGTTACGGTAACGAGCATGGCTCACGCCGGGTGATTTTATTTATTTTATTTTTTTATGAAAGGATCCAGTTTGCTTCGTCGTGTTTCACTTCGTCCCCGTACAACACGTCCAGTGAGCTTTTCTAAGGTATTATAGGTTAGTCATAGCAATTTAAATAAAAGAGAATTTGATAAACTCGTGGTCCTGGTGGGTAGTGAATTAAATTGGTTAGTGCTTCTCAAATTTTGTTAAATTACCTAATTTGTAAAAGCGGCCTTTCCTCATTGATGACCATTAATGTTTCTCCAGTTGGACTATGAAATCTTCTGGTAAGCGATATTTGGCAGTAGATATTGAGAGTTCGATTAGCATCGAATTAGTAGAAATAGACGTGGAACCCATTGAATGACACAGTTTTTCAAAATCTTATTGAAATTTCCGGACTTCTGAAACTTAGCAGCCCTATTTTTAAGTTGGTGAAATCTTACATCTACGCTTTATATTTCATTTGTATTATTACCCAATTCATTCCGGTTTAAATTTAATTTATCATACTAGAGTCGCAAGCCTTTGATTTCTGTAGCCAGACGATTTGTATGTGGCGCTTCAGTTCGAGCGCTGGGAGCAAGTCTGGTCGGGTTTCCCCGTCTTGTTTTCGCCGGGCTTCGCGTTTCACTTCTCAACGTTTCCGAGTCTGTGGTCATCGCGTAGTGACAATTTGACGAATATTTTTGGCCTTATCCCGTCCAATTGTTAAGGTATATAACGTCAACGTGAACAAAGTTTAGTCATGTGCTCAGCAATCTTTCCCAGTTTTACGTGTCGCATAAGAATATCAATCATGCGAAATCTTTACACTCAGTCTTTACGTAGTCGCTTTAAAAATTCAGAGTTGGGAAGACAAGGTACCGCATGTGATGTAACAGTGACCAACGAGGAAGATACTTCCGTAAAAGTACCACCAAACATTCATCCACTTCTTCCTCCCGTTGCTGACGAGCTTGAACATGTAGCTCCGCAGAACGTACCGACCTTCAGTTTAGCGAGCTACGTCAACAAAAGTCCTTTGCTTCAAGAATTCGTAAAACTAGGCGTTGAGCTTCACAAGTGGGACAAAAAGCTGGGAGTTTCAAATTTAATTCTTAGGAAACGCTTTGATGAAGATATTGCACCTGTTTTACGGTTCCTTGTCGACCATCATGTTCATCCAGACAGCTTAGGACGGGTTATAAGCAAAAACCCGTTGATTTTTCGCGAAGACCATGATAGTCTTCAATCTCGGGTGGAGTATCTCTATTCTAAAAATTTCACCGGAGAAATGGTAGGATCCATCCTTACCAAAAATCCGTATTGGCTCAACTTTAGGTAATTCTGTGATAATCAGCAAAGTTCGGTTTAATCGTATCCCTTTACGTGATTAGTGTGGAAAGAATTGACCGAAGACTAGGTTTTTTTCAGACCTACTTTGGATTGAGTGGGCCGGAAGTACGACAGCTTGCTGTCAAGAACCCGAAACTTATCACATTCAACTTATGGAGCGTCAAAGTATATTACATTTCGCATGTGAAAGTTTAGGTTACTTACGAGGTGTTGTTAGGCCGTAGCTTTCACTGTTAAAGAAGAAATGGCGTTCGAAAGCAACGAGATGAAGCTTTTATTGCTGAATGCGCCTCGTATTTTCCATACCAGTAACAAGTCTCGTAAAGTTAAGCCAGTTGGAAAAATTCTTTTGATTTTTCAGATCGAGACACGCTCATTAAACGGTTTGAAGTTATCCACACGCTGCTCAAGCTCCCGAACGAAACTATTATCAAATTTCCCCAGTTGTTAACAACACGAGACTTCAAACTGAAAGAACGTCATTTATTTTTACAAAGCCTCGGCAAAGCACAATACAACCCGACACAAGCCAATTATGTGTCTCCGTTGGATCTGTCGCTTCCTGACGATTCTGAGTTTTGTACGCGAGTGGCCAAACAGCCTGTGCAACACTTCAACGATTTCTTAAAAACACTGTAAAATACACGCAGCAAGTACTTTAAGTGAAAACTACGTAAATTTTCCGAGTTCCACTTTCTGTTTTAGTGCTTTAGATGAGCGATATATAAAACTGTCGATGATGCCCGCGACGGTGAAAATTCCTCCAATAATCGCACAAACGTCTGTCAAGAAATGCCCAATTGACCTAAGATAACAGCATTAATAGCTTACTGCCCTTGAAGTTATGTCTAAAAACGAACTTACTTTTGCTTTTCGCTATACCGAATCATAAGCGGAGAAAGCTCGTAGCTAAAAAATACTCCGGGTAATCCGGATTCTCCCGTCTTCATATTGACTTCTTTCTGGTGCTGAGTTACTGAGAACTGATTGGTTTGCAGGGTTGCGCCATCACTTCGAACATAGGTAGTAGGTACGATCTTGATATAGTACTGAAACATCATCGAACCTATGAAAGAAAAGGAAACAACACATATACGATTTTCTGCGTTGGAGATTGCATTCTAATTTTTTTCTTTCTTTAACAGGCTATTAAACTCAATATTTAAACAATGCCGGTTCCTGTCGGGGGTGGATATGGACAAGCGGGCCCTAGCTGCTGGGATCGAATGAAAACAGGCTTTATGATCGGATTTTGCGTCGGCATGGCTTCAGGTGGTTTATTCGGTGGCTTTTCCGCATTGAGGTAACCATAATGTTCCTTGGACCCAAGCTCGTATTCATGAAGCACATCCCTTATAGGTACGGTTTGCGCGGCCGAGAGCTAGTCAATAGCGTAGGCAAAGTTATGATCCAAGGTGGAGGTACCTTCGGCACATTTATGGCCATCGGAACAGGTTTAAGGTGTTGAGCTTATATCTCGAATTATTTGTTTCCTTGCTGCTAGTTTTCGTACATAAACTTTGGCACCATGTTAGGTGTAGTTGGCAAATACAATGCTGCCGTAAATAGGACAGTACAGTTTCTTATATTTTTAATCTCGTAATTATTTTATAGAAAAAAAATATAGAATGACGTACCTTTCTCTGCTACAACGTACGTGCCATCTATAGGATTAGTCTTTCCTTGTAGTGAGCGACCAAAGGCTAAGTGACGTATTCGGTGGGTTAGGTTGAAATCTTCCGCGTTGTAAGGATTTACGTCATGAACTAGTACGGTAGTATTAGACGACGCACGATTGTAAAGTTCATCAATACTTACCATGAACGTGACTGACATAGTAGCTTTTCCCGGGTGCAATGTGAAAACTCCCACCTACCTAAGTGGGTTGTCAATAATAGCTTTTCGTTTCCTTCCTGTATGAAACTCGCATACTTACTCGATTGACTTCCAAAGTACCGTAGACTTGACAGCCTTCCTTGAATGCTTCGCCATCATTGGTAAGGCTCTTATCATTTTTGCATTGTTCGACGCCTTCTGGCTGAAAGGCCCAACCTTTCGCTCTGTAAGCGGTTCGAACGTCGGCGCACGTATTGCAGCATCTTAAAAAAGTGATCAAAGCTTTGGAAAGCTTGAGAATTGCGCTTTACTTGAGTTCGGCGCTTTCTGCACCATAGCAGCTACCGCATATGACGTTTGCTTCTGTACTTGAAACAGCGGAGCTTGCTAAAACGGTCTGATTCCTGTTCACAACGTCCCTTTCCGGGTCGTCTAAAGGTTTCCCTGTTAAATCCAGTCTCCGCTTAAAAACGTTGTCTGCAATCGCAGTTTGCTGTTCACCGGATGAATCGACCGCATCCACGCTCAAATCTTTATTAAAATGTATCGGAATTATTTCAGTTTTAAGAAAGTGAATGACTTAACTTACATGGACAAGCTATAGTAGGAAAAATAACATCGAATTGAATTTTCATTTTCGGTATTCGACTAGTATCCACGAATAGTTCTTCGGTTAACTCAACAGACAAGTAATCTCTGAGTTCGACGATGAAAAGTGAAGCCATCAAAATCCCACTGATTAGAGTAACTAAGGATAAAATAATAAGTATTTAACCATTTGTTGCCGATAAATTAAGAAACGATACCGGTAGCTCCACTGAAGGTTTTAATACGGAAATCCTCCAAAGTCTTTGGATAAGCATCTAAATTAACTAGTCTGTCGATTATGCGGTTGGTCATTTTGTAAATTTATCCGACTATGAAGCTTTTATCACCTCAGTGGGAAGGAATGTTTCGAGTTTTCATTGGTAAATACACAGAAATCTTAGGAATTAAGCGTAGCGAACGTCAAAATAGATGGCAGCACTAACACGTTTGCCGGGGAAATTCCTGTTATATGAATCCACGCGCTTCGTAAATGCACTGTGTATCGGAGATTTGAAACGTAAGGAAGGTTAAGATTTAGAATGATTGGAAAACATTTAGACTTTATTTATATATAACTTTAAAAATGTACAAACTCTTAAAACGTTTTTTGTAAAATATTTTGAAAAAATATATAATCAGGACCTCCTGCTTATTCTTGTGCCAGTTTAAACACTCCAAGAGTTCCACTGAATACCACTGCTAATCAAACTTCGGTTACCTGGAGCTATAAGTGAAGTAAGCTTGGTAAAAGTTACAAAATATTGCCGCGCGGGTGCAGTAAAGGGAAGAAAATGTCCAATCTTTTGTTGTGACTGTTTTGCCTGGGATATTCTTGTTAATGTGAAATATTATGGTACACTATTAAATCAGCATGTATCTTATACCGCCGCAAGTGTTAAAAGGTAAGACACGATATACATAAATACGTGACATGACCTTCAGCTTCGTTTAATAGTTTTGTAAACTTTTTTTCCTGGTCTGCAATATGTCCCTTTTTTCGTTAAGACGTGTCAATAGTACTTTGCTCGTCGCGTAAATCTTTTTTTCTTTACTCTGAAAAAAAAAAATAGAAAATACTCGAGGGAAAACTAAGCTAAAATGAGGATATTTTTGTTTAAACTTGAAGCGTTCTTGCACAGCTTATTTCTTCGAAAGCATGTTTTGTAAAAACGAGTTGAAACGTGTTTTTTTTTTTTGGTGCCCAGTTTGCAGTACGTAATTTAATTGCTTTTACGGTATACTTTTAAAAGATCTTACTTTTCAGAAATGTGAGGGTGATTTTCTATGTTTATTTATTCATTTATTAGTTGTTGGGGTCAAAAGACTATCATTCTTGAATTTCTAGAAAAGTACTGTTAAAAAAAAGAACGAAACAGTTGCCACTGATCACTAAGGTCGTGCAAGTATGCATAACAAAACTCATGAATCAGGACAGCGTGGCGGAACGTGGCGATAAAACCAACATCTGACAGAACTGCGCAACTTCTAGCCTTGTAAATATTATTTTTAAAAAATCTAGACAAATATTTGGAAAAGTTCGATTGAAAGTCCTTAGCTTTTTAAGTTCCTTACGTTGTCCAGAAAAATAGCGGTGCACCGTTCCGTTATAGCGGACACCTGTTCCGCAAGGTAGATTTCCTTGCACGAAACATTCCGATAGGCCCGTGTTTGTAGAAGATGCTAAAGGAGAGGCTTTCACTTGACTGTTTGAAAAGAAACATTCTGTGGTATATTTGACTCTACATAACTTTCAATCTTGGAACTGATTATATCGTGTGACGCACTTTTCAGCGAATTTGCAAAATAAAAAAGGCAGATGAGTTTCTAGTTTTAAGCCTAATTTACTTTTAAATCTAAAGTGTTGTTTTAGCGGAAGCCTGCAGACAGGAAAGTCTTACTAGGTTAATTGCCTTTTCTTTGGCATAGGTACGAAGCATGCAAAAAATCAATAAAAAACGAATCCGCCCAGTCTTTTGCTTGCACTGGAAAGAGATGTGTTACAAATGGATACACTCTAGACGTTACTTCTTATGCATTGCAGTGTTTTACACCCCTTTCTCTGCGACCTTGAACAGGGGGCCATGTGTGGTATTTATTATTCACTTTTTAGCTATGGTAATGTGGCCTAGTTAGACCGCGCAAAGGTCGCTTTGTAAGTTCCGCATCACTCGAATTCGGTCAAGGCCAGTTTCTTCACAACTTCAAACATCGTAAATTCCTTCTTGTCGAACATATACCATCCTACAAATAGCCAACTTGTCGCCTCTTGAGGGAACTAAGAAAATAGTCCACAAATCTCCCTACAACCTTCCCAGGAAATGCCAGCATCCTTCGAGTCACCCTAGAATCCCTTTAACCCTGCTCAAGGGGGACTATTAAAATGGTGTTAAGAGGGTTCTAGGCTGACTCGGCGGATGTTAGCATTTGTGTGGTTGCAGACAGAATCCTTGAAAAAACTTGACTCCATATGCAGTTTGTTCGTAGCGGACAGATTTAATGAGAAGCACCAATCCTGGCCAAAGTCCAATTGAATCTTCAGTCTTTTTAACATTTCTTTTCGAGGATCAGTGAATTAACTTGTAAAAAGTTAGGAAAGTTCATTCAGTTTAAACCCGTTAAGAAGTAAAACATTTTCGGTTCGTTTTATTTTAAAACTGTTGCGTAGCAAACTTTCATAGGAATGTACACTCACATGGGAAAGGTTAGAAAAAAATCGTAAAGAGCTCCCTGTGTTATTTGCCTATCCCAGAGAAGTGTGCACAGGTGCCTTACAAGAATGCATATGCTATTCATTGAGGAGTTTACGAAGTCAAAAGCAGTCTGAAAGCAAGTCAAAATCAGTTCATTCTAAATCTTACAATTCATTCCAATGAAAAGCAGCTAGTTGATCACGAAAGACAGTAGAGGGAGATAAGCTCATTTCGATGCAAATTTTTCCTTCGTAATGCTTTATTATATCCCAGCAAAATAGTAATAATGAAGAAGTAAAAGAAAATTAAAAACATTCATTTACTAGTTATCTTTTTAAAATAAATAAATTTTGTACGAGCTGTAGCTTATAAAATTGTATTAAGTCAAACACGTCTGGAAAGGCGACGTGGTTCAGTTCAAATGATTTCAAATCGGCCAAATTTCAACAATTTGTACATTGATTTTGCCCAGCTGGAAATTGCAACGTGGCATTGCTCAAGTTAAAGGTGACAAGGGAGATTTGTCGTTGTCTCAGTGCGAGATTGCAAGACTCCCATATCAGTGTCCGTCTAACGCGTGATCGTTGACCTGGTGTTGACGATTACCCGAGTTCGCGGCGACAAACCTTTGTACTCTTTTTTTTCCCGGATCAGATAGCGCATAGCAGCCGAGTTTGCTCGTGGATCAGAAGAGCAAATTCCAGACTGTTACCTTATCGTTCACGTCCTTAGCACTGTTCATGCACTCGTCAATATTATGTTTATTTTTGTACTGCGGGAGCATCGAATAATCACGTCCAGGTAAGATTAATAAACTTGTCTAGACACATTGATGAGCCATTGTCAGTCATAAATTCTTTTCAATCCATTTCCGTAAAACTACTGTGGGGCGTGGCCCTCGACTCGTAAAATTCAGGCCTGTTCCCGAAGACATTTCCTTTTTGCATTTGGCTATCAACAATCATGGAACGGAAGAAAGCTACGTGGAGTTTACAGCATTGCATGCAAAAGCTTAGGAAAACAGTTGGCCAACGTAAAAGGCAGCCAGCAATGTTTAAAGAAACTCGTTTGACATTGAATTTGTAGGTGCTTTATATCAAGGCTCCTTGACTTACGAGGAAAAGGAAACCGGTTCCCGGGATACGATTCTTGACTCATTACCACGCTCAGGTCCGCATTTTTGAGTGTCTTGTGACGCAACACTGCCAATAACAGCATTCGTAGTTTTGGCGTATGATGTCAGCTTCCACGGAAAAGGCCATTTTTACCTGACGGCGAGCACTTTCTTTCTCAAGAGCGGTGTTACACTAGAAACAAATGCCTAAAGTTGTGTTCGAGCGAAGTATGAGTCATCCTGTGTAGGTTGGTTTAATATTGAGGGAGAAGCGGAAACAAAACAAGTTTTCCCTTTGACCCAAAATAAAAGGGGTGCAAGTGGTGGAATTAGGGTAGCCTTTTTGAGCAAAAGGCCTAACATCCCTAGAAAAGGTAGAAGACGAGAAAAGACCGACAAAAGAAGTCGAAATCGGAATGAAGCTTTTGTACTGTCCTCGGGGCAAAAGACAAGTCCTATGATTGTGTGAACGAAAATAGCCATTTTATTCGCATTTCCAGTCTGTGCCTCGTTGTCCAGACTTTCTGTTTTGTCAGGGAGCGTTGTAATAAACGCAATTTGGGTTTCGTTCTTATATCATACAAAGAGCTTATTTTATTTATTATTATCACCAAAATGTTTGGCAAAGGGGGAGTGAGGGAAGATGCTGAACAAGAACCTTACCATTGAACAGGAACGTAAGCAGAAGAGGCTCATTAGCTTACATTGTCGACTTTCAGCTCAGTATGAATGGAAGAAGTCAACTGGTTATGGCCAGTGAAGAGTTTGTCTTGAAAGCTTAAGCCGCGAGGGGAATGTCATGAGTTTCTTCATTTTGCACATACTCGACTAGCTGTAAAATAATAATAATAATAATAATTTGCTTCAATTTAGATCGATTTGGTACAAATGGAAGGAGAACCAACAGATTAGGCGATAAATTACAGAAAAACTGAATGACGTCTAGAAAGGGGAGTGTTTATCTTGTCTGGAAGTTACATTAGAGTATCAATTGCATGGAAGCAATTATCTCACCCTTGTAGACAATCTTACATGCTATTAAATTAACAATAATTTAGATGCCTGATGAAACAAACTCCATTTAATTTAATTATATTAATATCTTTTAAGTTTCTTACACACGATATTTTGAAGCTGAATTGGGCTCGGGAACGGATTAAAACGATTTCCCGTATAGTCTTATGGGAAATAGCGTCTCTAACAACGAAAGTTTTTTATAGCTAACGCCATCCAGGAACGGATTAGATTCGTTATACGAGGCGCGACTGCATTAGTTCAGTCCGGAATGCTTGATGAAAAATGCGAACTTACCTTCCCACTACCTCCAGTTTCTCTCTTCGAAGCCAAGCATGCGCAGAAGAGTTGCCAAGAACAGCTGCACTGGCGCTGGGGCGTTGCCGTAGGTAGGTTGCTTGGGCAGGGAGAGTGGTAGAATGCCGGGCCATGTGAAGGCGTCTTCTTGTTTTTAGCTGCACCAGAAGCGTTTGATATTCAGACTCATAAAGTTTACACTAGTACAGTCAAGAGACGTTCCGCTTTTTCTAGTGATTGTTGTGATTTATCTATTGCGCCTTCACTCTAATCAAGTGCTGGAATTGTAACACAAAGATGCAGTTACAGAATGGAAACGGAACCGGTTACTAAGTGGACAAATACCCGCGTGTGATTTTTGTCTGTGAAGATTGTGAATCAAGAGTGTTGAATAGTGCATTAATTTAAACAGCATGCTACAGTAGCACTGCCCGTACGGATAGCAAAACCCTTCGTCTGGATATTTAAGCATTACTGTGAACGTAAGTTTGAGAAAGAGCGCTGAGTAATAGGGTTTAGTTTAAAATAAACAGGCCGGGTCAAAAAATGGCACTTGGTCAAAAAGATGGGTGGCTTTATGCTGTATCGTCTTACCCGGGTTGACTGATTAATGACGTCAAGGAAGCCAGTTAATGACGCTTTAGCGCTGGATAAAATTGATATACCGTCGCTTGGTTCATGACGTTTGAATTGACGACGTTTCCGTTTCTTTTTTATTTTTTAAAACACTGGCCGTGGGAAGTTAGGGGGCCTGTGTGGTGAAGAATTAACGATTGTAATGATCCGAGAATTTAGGTGATGTATTAGCATCGTTAATATCACTTCAAAAAGCAATCAAGCCATGTCCTGAAACTTGCCAGCTTATTTTCATTTGGGCACCCCTAAGTGGGACAGGCCTAGAGATGGAATGTAGCTCCGATTGTGGACCCACCTCCCAACTAAAACCAGGCACTAAAAACACTAAATCGTCTATTTTTAACGCATTTTTTTAAACATAAAGTTAGTGCAGTTTTACGTAAGATTTAACTAATTTTAATATTATTTTCCGTGTTTATTTTAAAATGTAAACCTCTTTTCTTGTGTAAACTGTTTCCCCGTACTCTTAGCGTAATCATTAAAGTAGCTTTAAAATGTAAACAGAAAAGAAATTATCAGATCCGTGTTTAGTATTCGCTTTCTCGTTTACTTCGACGCTTGTTTGCTTAGTTCTGTTATTTATATATAAGTGCTGGTACTTTTCGGTAATATCCTCTCCCCTCAAATCCCTTTTATTCCAACAAAACAAATCCCTACCTATTTTTACTTATTATAACCTATTTAATACATGTAAGCCAGACACGCATATACAAGATATGCGAAAGTTAATGAAAGTTAGATAACCCAAGGTTAAAATAGGTTAGTTTAACAAGATTACGTTATGTCCAGTTTAAGTTTGTGAAAGTTTATCACTTGAGTGTAGTTTTCGTCGAATAAAAGCATGTTTCAAACAAGAAAATCCAGGAGGATATAACCAGAAAGGAGCTTATCTATTTTTCTGTTATAACTCCGGTTCTTTCAAATTTAATTTTTCATTACCTACATGAACTTAACCAAACCTAAGCTGATTTATCTCATTTTAAGCTGTGTGATACAGGAGTGCTCACAGATCACACAAAAACTTGGTTTGGTTAAGTTAGGTTTAGTTCAACCTAGGCCGGGTTAAGGTAAGTTTACTCACTGCTTTAGGGTTGACTTTACCTTCCAGGAGGATCTGTTGAAACATAGAGTCGAAGGAGTTATAACTGAAAAGTACTGTTCATTACTTTAATTATTCATTTATTTCGGAAAGGGATTTTAAAAATCAGTCTTGTGAAAGCATAACACTAGCCAAAGTGGACGTGATGCCCATACCGTATTTCTCTTTTATCTTGTGATCCCCTGTGATGGAAATGCCTATGTAAAACTCATCGTTGCTGAAGGCTGCTTTTCTCTCTTGTAACCCCCCAGTTTCAGGCTTATCCATCGCCATTCCTCTTCCCTCCGCAATCGGTGCTTGTGTCCTTTGGAAAAGCGTATGCAACGTTGCCAGCAGTTTCCATTGAAACTGAACAGAGCTAGTTTTTCCTCATGGTTAAGTTATACATTGTGTGAATCCCATCCCTTTAGATTGGGGCGTCCGCTTGAGCCGCATATAGATGGCTTGACAGATGTAGTCAAGAGTGCCTAGGGTGAATTTACCCAAGCGCTTGAGGTGTCTCTCCTAGCCCCAAAATTGCAGCTTTCTCTTCTCAAAACCACGAACCAGTTCCCAACGCCGTGTGTACGCGGAAAGTAGAAAACGAAAGATTTAGGTGAAAATTCGGATTGCTTTGGAAATAAAGGGCTATGAGTCTGCATTAACTACTTTAATTACGCTGCAATTATCTGTTTTGTTTTTCTGTTTCAATTGTATGTTTGGTGTAGTCAGGTTTTTCAAAAATAACGCCAGTTTTATTACATTTTTTAAAACCTAGTCTTACATAAAAAGAGGAGAGGCCATTGCACCTATTGGGAAATTCTTGGTGGGTTAGGGCCATTCGGTTTCCAATCATAATAGTAGCAATCTCAACTATGTTGGGTGGGTCCACACACTACCAGTATGGGAAACTAGGACTGGGTTGTTTACGGCACACTAAGTGCCAGGAATGTTGTTTATATGATGAACAATTTTACGTAAGAGTAAAGTGAATTATCAGAATATGTTCGCTGTATACAAGTTTCCTTCAGCTTTCATATGGCCAGTGGTCAAGAAATCTGCCACGAATGCGATTTTTTTGGGAACAATACAGAGTTGTAGTGCTGTTTCAATCGTTATCTTGCAAATTCAATAAAAAGTGGAACGTTTGAAAAAGAACAGGTGGCTGTTGTGAAATCGCTTGAAGAGAATTGAGTGCAGTGGTCGTGTTGGGGAAAGGAATTTTATGCTTGTCGCTTGAAAAAAGACAGGAACAAATTTACATGTGTAGGTGGTGCATATGTTCGTTTACGTAATCCGTCCTCTTAATGTAGTTCGTACGTACTTCGGTACATACGTGACGTGGATTTACACATTTATCAGCTATATAACAGGCAAAGAAAGGCAGATCTGAGGAAAGCTGTTTAACATAGTAAGGAAAGACTCGATCTTAGTGTATTCGGATGTTACGTTGAGATGTGATTGCTGGGATTGGGCCTATAGAAAAGGAGACAAGGTTTGAGGACATGTGTGTAGGGAGCTGTCAGTGTTGGCACATGGCTTTATATGGGATACGCTGCATGTGTGGTAGCAAGATGGCAGTTTTACGTTGTTTCACTGCACGCATATGGTGGAAGCTATCAAATGCGAGGACCGCGCCCGTCTCCCCGTCATCACTTTTACTCAAGCAACAACCCCCACATGACTTGTCACTCATCGAAAAGTATGTGAGGGGAAATAGGACCAGGAAGACGCTAACAAAACGTACATACCGTATCCCTTTCGTTTTGTGAGTCAAGGAAGGGAAGTTGCGGTGGCCTTAGGAGAATTTCGGACAGCGGAATGAAAGGCTGTGGTAAAACGCGATGCGTTTGAGGGATAATTGTAAGATTAGAAGTATAAAAGCTGAGAACGAGGAACGTACTCGTTGCCCACACACATCATGTGTGTACATGGCCGGGTATCTGGCAAAGTTGCGTAGGATTAAGGAACGAAAAGGTCGGGATTAACGAGACATAAAGAAGTGCCGAGCAGTGGAATGGAATGTAGGTTTTACTTTTATTACTTTTAACGCGGTATTGCTTTCAATTTAGTCATGGAAGTGTTTTGTGTGCAATATTGACGGCGTAGTTGAGGATTAAAACCCGGAGGTCTGCCGAAACTTAAATAATAAACGTGGAATGAAGGATTAAAGTATGAGTACAGTGAAAACCTGTTATATCAAATATCGTTTATAACAAATATTGGCTACTTTGAACAATTGACCAATCGACTAGTGTTCACAAGCATTTAAACTAAAAAATAGAAACTTCGGCCATAACGAACAAACTTCCTCTTGAGTGTCTTTATAGCAAGGTGTTCATGTATGAAAATGTGTATGTTGATAAAACATATTTTGTTGGCTTCGTTGCCTTTAAGCGTGTAAGGAGCGTAATGGAGAATTTGTTAAACATTCATAATTAATCATGATTTCGTAAATCTTCCTGTATGTTGTAAGTATGCTAATTTAGTTGTTTCGAAATTAATTCTCTATCGCGTAGAGGTAGCTTATTTGCACGTTTGTCAACGCAGCTGATGTCATAATCGGAAGTGTCCATAACTAAGGTTAACGAATTTGGAGTTCTATTATATGTGGCATTGAGAAGCCTATCAAGGACGCTGTCCACGAAGTTACCGCCAGTTCTCATTTACGTGCGTGTTGCCACATTTGTAAAGGTCTTATTCCTAGAACTTTTGTTTTCTACCATTCACTATATAATCTGTGTATCAGCTTTCATAACAGTAAAATAATATATGCGTCTCCAATTTAGATGGAATTCACGTCAAACGGCGTCTGATGTGTAACCAAGCGAGGTGTTTGTTTTTAAACCTATTCGGAATCGAGTGTTATTTTTCTAAAAGGAACAAGCAAATGTGATTATAATGATATAGAGGAAAACTACTTACTCTTTTTACGTTAAAAATATGGCGATTGGCGTGGAAATCTTGTAGTCCTAGTTGACCAGTACAATTGTTTGCGAACAAAGGACGCCGATTTCCTGACCTACAAACCTCAAAACTTATGAATACGCGACAATGCAACTGTTTCGTGAAATTCCTAGAAATTAGCCACCAAAAATAGAATACAAAACATTAACAGTTGGACGGCGTGAAATAGCACGGCGCAAGCAAATATAAATAATGTCTAAATGTAGGTTACCGTCAAGCCAAGGAAATAGAATTCCTATGTCCGACTTTTGACAATCCAATGGTTGAATAAATAAGTTAAGTAATCTGTATAAATTATAGTTTGTCATAAAAAATGTTTTTATGTAGCCTCTGGAATCGTGTAGCAATGGGATTAGAACTCGTTGGGCGGGTCGTGTGTCTTCCTTACGTAGATGGAGGACAGCTAAACCGGGCATGTGTACTCTAAGGTTCAGTACCTTTGGACTTGCTATTGTTAATCGCCAAGGCTTTGTATGCGACTGACCGACTCTTTAGACTTGGTTATTTCTAACGGTTCATGTTTACGCAAGCTCTTAATACCAGTAGTGGGGGGTAGGGTTGGACCTATTTATTTTTAGCTACTTGAATTACAAGTGACATTACAGAAGGCAATAGTTGAGGTTAGAACTGGGTTGAGCGGGGTCCCTTGGAGGGCTTGAGTGTGGATCAATACCGCAAAATCTTCGCTCCCCGGTCTTGTGTTGCACTGGTCGTTGAAGCAATGCGAGCACGAGTGGCAAAAAATATAAAACTAAAAAAAGCACGCTTTTTAAAGCTGGCAAAGGTTATGTTGAGGCATATGAATGCAGCTTGTAAAAAAAAGTATGAAAAGATCCCCGAAGGGAAGAAAGAAGTCGGGAAACTATGTCAGCATTGGGAATTTTGCGTATAGGAATCTAAAGGCTGGCATTTAGTGTGCGAAATAAAGAACGTATGTCAAAAGTCTGACAAGGGGAACGTGTTTACGTGCTCATTCTAAGATGGGCGATATGTAAACTAAGTCTGGTTTTAGTTTGTTAGAAGACAAGTTGATTTCTGTCAGATTTATTTAGTTTGGAGACTAGTTTTGTCACCCAAGATTGTAAATTTCAAGGGATGTCAAAACCCAGGAATGTTCCAATGCGTTCATTACGCATGGTTGCTTTTTTGAACCGCTGCGTTATTTTTATTTTTAACTTCTGTCTTGCATTTTTATTCATAAATTTTTATCATATATAATATCACAAAATTTATTTTGACAGTTTTAATTAATTTATTGTAAAATTTTATGCATTGATTTTGCTATTAATTTATTTGTGTTATTCATTTTTTCAGGCCTGTTAAATCACTGGAGAAAACATGGCCTTAGCCCCGCCTCCTGTTGAAAGGATAATTCAATTGTCCGTGCAAGACCTATCTGTCGTGCATCGACCAGTGAAAACTCCGAAGCACGTTCCGACGTCGACTTGCGGAACTGTCCTCAAGACTCATCAGCGTAATCTCAGTTTGGACTTCCGATCTATGGGTATTGTCTTGCCGCCTTTACCTCCATCCATAACCAACCAGCATCACCCGCAACAAGCCACATACCAGCGACACCAGCGGAATCGGAGTTTAGATTCGGTCTTGCAACGTATCCCGGAAGCAGACGTCCTAACAAGCCCTGCAGGAGAAGCGCAGGAAGCACGGCATCCGCCCCTTAAACCTGCCCTTTCCTTGTCTCTAGCTTGGGAAAGCCCCGCTCTGAAACCTTCAGGGACACACGGCAGGTAAACTGGAAAATTTCTGTTTTCCCGCGCTACAACTCATTAAAGCCTCACGAAATTGTACCATTCCGTGAGAATTCTGGTGCAAGTGAAAGTGATATTAAGTCCGGAGCAACCCATAAAACGCCCTCGGAGCGATGTTTTTTAATTTTTTCGTCTTTTTTTATATTATTTTCTTCTTTTTTTTAGTCTCGGTTTGGTGTCGGGGAAAAGCGAAGACACACCTGTTTCTTCATTACCTTCACCTCCCGCCGAGAGTGCGACACGACCTTGCTACGACCAAACCAGCCTAGGATCCGACGATTCTGGCATTTGCCTGTCGACGGAAACCGAAAGACATCGGCTGACGCGTAGCGCAGAATTTTTGGACATGAAGAGCGATTTGGATGAAGAGGATCATTTCACAGAAATGGACATGGACGAAATGTCCCTGGAGAAGGATAAAACAGAACCGGAAACTCGAGAATGCTTAGAAGAACGTGGGATTGTCCCTGCAGGAAGCTCATCTTCGGCAAGCAAAGAATCGTGGCTCCTTCGACTCTTTGAGAGCAAACTCTTCGACATGTCATTAGCCATATCCTATCTTTTTAGCTCTAAGGAGCCTGGCGTCCAGACTTATATTGGTAATTAATCGCATTTCATTTAAAAATTTATTTAGATTTTTTATTTCAAGTAATCGATGTATCGTTTATTAAAACTTCGCAGAAATCTTTCCGGATTATGTATTTTACTTATTCTTTTCTTAGCAAACATAGCATTCTTTTAACGTACTTTTCAGAAAGTAGTTTTTTATTTGGTTGGGTGCGTTTTGCAACACGTTAACGTCTTGTAAACGAAAGCCGCATAAAGTATATTCTAATTTTTCGCACTGTACAGGAAACCGGATATTCAGCTTCTGCGACTCGGAAGTGGAGTTCTATTTGCAGCAGTTAGTAAATATGTATATACACATGCATGACGTTGCCGAAGTCGTTCATCCGTACATCGTCCATAGGTACGGTTGTTATCTGAAAAGTGAGACCGAGACCGATCTATTTTTGTAATCTAAAATAGGTGTCGTCACTCAGTGGACTTTGCGCTACAGTGTGCATGGTTATTAGATGCCTATTCCTCGGATGCCAGTCTACCCTCGAAGAAAAAGTCTCATGGAACGAAACTCAATAATCTTATCTTGTCCGACGAACTCAGGTACAACTTTGTAATGAAGGAACGTCGGCCATTTTGCCTGTTGACCTTTCGCAAGTCGGTCACGAGACCGAATAATATTTACACTTTATTACCGTGCTTATCTCGTAATCGCACATTAGGCCCAAAGATGTTACCGTCTCTATGCCTGATAAGAACAAGCGATTACCGGCCTTGCAGTCACCACAACCCCACTCTGAGGCGACGAAAACTCCAACGTTTGCACAACCTCCTCCCCCTCCCCCAATGCCAAGCCTAGGCAACAAGAAAACACATCAAAGGTCGCGATCAGACGCAACCGTCCTTCTTCGTGGTCATAGAAAGACACCTTCCATAGGTATAATCGTGTTATTTCTGGATAAATTCATCATAACTCAAAGCAAATACAATTTAAGAAGTAAATAGTATGCTAAATAAGTAAACAATGAACCTAGCACGTAGGACATGAACCCACATAAAATATGAAAAAGACAACTTGAAAATGAAAACATTAAATAAAAATGCTACACAAAAAAAGATAATATACCAGTGCAATTGATGGAAAATCTTTATGGAAAGCAAAAAATATATAAATGTTACATTAACGAAAATATTATTTAAATAAATAATGTTTTAAATTATATATTTTTACTTCGTCTATCGCTGAACTAGTAGATAATGATTTTGATTGTTTTAATAGGGAGTTTAAAGAGCTGTCTGGGAGATATCGCAACTGGTCGGGCATTCGACAATGGCTGTGTTTGTTTCGAAGATCCTACTTTCAGACGGAAGCACTGCACTTGCGGAGTACGTAGTCTTTTGATATTGAAGCACTTTGGAAGTATTTGAGCCTAACAGTGAATTGGTCGTTCTCTTTAGGCCCCGAGATTAGCTCCCCAGCTTGAGTGGGTCAAAGCTTTGATGGCGATCGGGAAACGGTTAGGCGCGCTGCCTTCCAAGGATGCGAAAACCGCACGGCTGATGTCAGAACTACGCTCGCTTAATCTCAATTTACCCGCTCGTGTCTGGCTACCTATTCACTCTTCCCAAGCGAGCCACATTGTGCTTCGTGTGCCTCCAGAGGCCGCGGTGGTGTTAAATTCCAAGGACAAGGCGCCCTATTTGGTATACGTCGAAGTGCTTGAAGTCGACGACGTGCAAACTTGTTACGTACCGCAGAGAATCTCCGGTACCGTTCTCCGGCACACCCGCTCCGAGGAAAACCTCGCCGAGGGCAATGTAAATAGAAAAAGTGAAGAAGTTTCGGACTCGGTCGTGGGCCATCATCCACAGCCTAAAATGGTAGAAAAGACTCAGCTAACGAACTCTGTGTCAACGCCGAGTATCGTGACGTCGGGCCAGCAAATGGTCAATTTTACTGTATACGATGAAAGTGCGGATGCTTGGTCACAAGAAGACGATGAGATTTCCCAACAGGTACTTACTTTGTTGAAGTAGCTTTTCGCGAACTTGTATTGACTTGACATCCTTGTTATTGTGTTTGCAGTACATTCATCTCAGAAGCCGAGTACTCCAAGACCGTGATACCATTTCTCAAATGAGTTTCGACTCGGTTGACTCAAAAGAGCGCGAGCCCGTCCTCATTGCAGCAGGTGATATTCGGCGGCGTTTGACCGAGTCGTTGGCTCAACCCCGTGCTGCATTCCAGCGAGACCCGGAGGATCCGTCGGCGGCCGTTTTGAAGGAACCCTGGGAAGACAAAGTTCGGAGACTCCGGTCATCGTCGCCTTATGGACATTTGACATCCTGGAAGCTGCTGGCAGCTATTGTAAAGTGTGGTGACGACTTGAGACAAGAACTCCTAGCTTACCAACTTATATCAACCTTGGGCCGTATCTGGGAAGCCGAAAGGGTACCTCTCTGGGTACGTCCCTACGGTATCTTGGTGCTATCCAACGATTCCGGGATGATTGAGCCTATACTCAACACGGTCTCGCTCCATCAAATCAAGAAACATGCCAATATGTCCTTGCCGGACTATTTTGCCCAAGAGTTCGGTCCGCCCACATCCGAGGCCTTTTTAACCGCTCAAAGAAACTTCGTCCAAAGTTGCGCAGCCTACAGTCTAGTCTGCTACTTGATCCAAGTTAAAGACAGGTATAGTTTGTATCAGATATTTGTTATTTATTTTATTGTAATTATTGTGTTTGTATTTGTTTTTCTTTATTATATTTTCATGGTTTGGATCGTATTATAACTCTTGATTTGTATTTCTAGGCATAATGGCAACATTTTGCTGGACAACAAAGGCCACGTCATTCACATTGACTTCGGTTTCATGCTGTCTACATCGCCGAAGAACTTGGGTTTTGAAAACTCGCCGTTTAAACTCACTTCCGAGTTCGTGGATGTGATGGGGGGTTTGGGTGCAGATATGTTTGAGTATTACAAGATTCTCATGCTGCAAGGATTGATCGCAGCCCGGAAACATCACGAGAAGATTATGTCCCTGGTTGAAATTATGCGAGTGGGCTCCTCCTTGCCATGTTTCAAATCCGGCGCTGCAACCGTAACTGCCCTGAAAAATCGCTTCCTTTTGGGCCTTACCGAAGACGAATTGCAAGTCCGCGTCGACCAATTGGTTCATGCCAGTCTCAACTCTTTAACAACAAGGCTTTACGATGGATTCCAGTATTTTACGAATGGTATCTTGTAAGGATTCTTGGCAGTGTACGTTAGATCTTTTGCATCAGAACGGTTTCAAAACACCCCCAATAACTGTGGCAGCAGCGCGGTGTGAACTATGATATGTATGTTTTCTGCTCTGTGGGACTCATAGCCAATTATGGACCAAAAATAGGCAAAAAAGCAAAATTAGTAGCTTTTCTATTGTTTTTCAACTGAGATGCTAGTTCTTTTTTGAAGTAGGAAGAAAGTGCGACGCAATCACTCGTGGCATCTTGGATACCAATTGTCAAGGCATGGATTGAATTGAAAGGCTGTGATTTGCTCCTTACAATGCAAAACTGGTTTATTTCCTGTCCGTATTATCCGTTGTGTTGTTTTTTTTTTATATTTAACCATCCCCCGGTCAAATTGATTATTCCTTGTAGAGAGAAAAAAGGCCGAACCCTCTTCCCTGTATTACATATTAGAATGCTAGAGCTATTGGCCCTGGAAAGCCAATGAAGGTTATCGCTATTTATTTTTCTCTAATGTTAGCCTTCTTCTTTCAGTTAAACATTTCTTTACTGGCTTTTCGAGTATAAGATTTCGGCGCCACTTTTGACGAAAAGAAGCATGCTGTGCCAAGGTTTGCGACGTTTTCACGCCCTTTTTTAACTTTGTTGAGCTGAAATTTATAATCGGATATACTGGCTATGCGTTCTCTCGTCATTTTCTGTGTTTCCGATTTCCCTGCGATGTTTTTGTTACCTTCCCTAGCGTGGAACTATTTTTGCAGAGGTTCACGCATGGCACCTCTTCAACTTCCTGACATTATACGTGGTGAAACATTAACTGAAAACGACCCTTTTACTTAATTTTCCGGGAATCTGATGGATTTTTATTCTTTCTTCAACACGTCTGCTGTAGTACACAGAAGTAAGCAGATATACTACATAGAGACGTTTTCAGCGAGCGTAGAAACAGTTTCGCCTTACCCAATAAACTAGCCCAAAAGTCACTAGAAAATCGCTGGAGGCGGAACTCTGGGGAATTTTTCCGATTCTTAATCTAAAGCCATTTCGTCATCGTCACCGCTGTCCTTCTTGTCTTGCATAGCCTTGACAAACGCTTCCAAATCTCCATTGTTGGCGGCATCCACGGCTGCCGGTCCCAAGTTAAACTGGCTTACGAGTGGCCCGAGCTGGCCTGACTGTAAAGCCGCGCTGAAGGTGCGCAAAGCCTCTTGAAACTGAGGAGACTGAACTGTATCTTTTAGCGCTTGATCAGGTGCAACGGTAAACGTGGCTTTATCTGCAGCGGATAAGTATTCAGAAAGCTGCTGCATAAACTGTGGATTGGTCAAAATAGGCTGCAAAGCTTCCGCAGTCAAACCATCAGCCAAATCCACTGAAATGTCATCATTAGATCAAATAAGAACACATCTTCTAGTTCTACCTTTTGGTCTCGCGGCTGCAGCTTCGGGAACTTGAATTTCTGACAAAATATTCTGCAAGTTGCTCAAAGTGTTAGCTGAGGCTCCCTCAGTCGTGGCAGCAGCGGCTGTTTGTGCTGGAGCAGTGGTAGTGCTTGTAGTGTTCGAGGCTGAGCTAGACGTAGTAGATGCAGCAGTTGTGCCAGAAAGTGAAGCTGACGGACGAGAGCCAAGCCTGAAGATTTTGCAGATGTGATTAATCTATTGTATTAATGCTTAACTCTTAAGCTTTATTTCTAATGACAGTTGACTTTCTCTTATCCGTCAGGAACGGTAATGAACTTAACTCCAGACAAACGAAAAATTGGATGACAATTTTTACAGCATTGCGATTATCATACACAGAAGACGTTCTAATTTTATTTATTTATTTTATTAACTTATTAATTTTATTAAGAATAGTAATACGCTTTAAATTTACGTACGTTTCAATGTATTAAGTTGTATTAAGGTATAAATAAGTAATTCTGACTTTTATCCTTTACGCTCTTGTTGTACTGAAATTTCATGCCATTTTCCATTAATATAGCATCAGTTATTTTTAACGTGAGCACGTGCATCTTAACTGGTAAAACCGGGTACAGATATGAGGGAGCCTACTTTGCCCAGAAAGGCTGTCATTGCCCAGAAAGGCTCGTGCCTACTGACAGTTATTTTGTATTGTATTTTTAATGTATTAATTTACTTTTCATTGTTGCATGGTAACAGTGTGTAAACTTCATGGTAAATTGTGTTAATCATGAGACAATGGCAATTAATGGAACTATTTCAGTAAATGATTTTGGCTTACCCTGAACCTGACCCAGACGCTTCGGACGGTACCAGCAAAGATGATAGCCCAGACATGCCTCCTACGCCACCAAACAACTGCATTAACTGGTTGGATGACATATTGTTCAACAAGCTTTGCAAATCGCGATCGCCTGGAGTGCCAGGAGTTCTGCCGCTGTGTGAACCAGGTGTCGGGGGATTATTTAAGAAATCGTTAACTTTGCGGCAATATTCTTCATCCTTGTCCGTCTTAGGTTCCTGCAATAAGAAATGTTTTAGCGTCAAGCTATTGAAACAATGCTAAAAGGCTTCACCTGCATCCAGAAAAAGTATTTACGGCTAGACGATTTAAACTTTAGCAGGAAAACCCGTCCTGTAGTGCATTGTGGAACTCGGATGTACTCACAATCATCAGGGAAAATAATCAAGTCCTGAACAACAGAAAACGTTACTGAAATGATTATGGCAACTCATGGTCATTATGTATAACTCATACGCACATCTTCAACAGCACCCGTCGTGCGATCTTTCCAGCAGAAATGCATAAGCGAGTCGCTGGATTGATGAATATACACCAAACCCTTTCTTTTATCCGGGTGAACCATTTTGCCCCTCAGATGCATCTTGCCTGCCCGGAATTCTACTAGGTTTTTGTTATGAGACCGAGACGACGGTGTACCGAATAAATTCACTGCCATGCTTGCTAAATACTCGGTTATGGGCGGATGTATAAATGTATTTTCAACTTGTTCACACTCCAATCGGGGAGATCAAGATCACAAACTGATGTCAGCAAAAATGCTCAATCACGTCCCACCCCGCACAATCAACTCGCCCGTTCGCTAATGATTCGCTACTCAAGATGAATCTTTCGCGAGTTGGGGTTCGTAACGTCAGGTGCATCAATGTTGTACTGTGCACCCGTCACCCCAACCGAATTTCACCAGCTTAAATTTAGCTTTATATTACTTATGTATTTTTGCTGTTTATATTGTTACTATTATGTTACGTTTTTTCTTACTACATGCATAACCGAAGTCTGTCTGAATGACTGCCGAATCGAAATTTATGGAATACAGGCGGCTCGCGGTTGGGAGATGTCCCGTTCATTCACACCTTATGAAACCACACACGTTATCGTCTGTTACAATCTTTCTCTTGCAGTAACAAAGTGTCAAATAAAATTATCAAGTTAGTTTTTTCATTCTGTATTTGGAAAGCGAGAGAACTAAAGCGAATGTGCAGTATTACAGCTAAATAAAAATCATCATGTCACGGAAAACATGAATTGCGTGATTTTGGGGGAAATTTCGACTTGTCCGTGAAAATATCGTGTTTTACGATGTTCTTTTGCCAAGATACCGTCTTTAAAGCTAAAATTGTATGCAGTGACACACAAGAGCTTAGATCTCTTATACTCCTGATGAGGAAAAGACAACTAAAGTAGCGTTTTTCGCTGAAAATCTTCCTTTATTAGCATTTTACATTGCTTTTGTTCACCGCTCAACCGTATGGCGGGCTCAACTTTTATGCATGACGGTCTAAAAACGCTTAAGTTGTAGCAATCGAAATAAACGTGCAAATTAAACACAATATTGAATTAGAAAATCACATTTTAAGTTTCTCTTTAGTGTACTGCTAATGCATTAAGAATTTATGTTCTTTCGTGGCTCCTCAACAAAGATTTAATCCTTGAAAACCACATCGTCTCTACTTGGTTTAATGGAAATGGGTTGTCACCACTTCATTGCGCAAAATTATTTTATTACTTTAACTTAGCTTTGTAATCAACGTTGAAAGAGAATCCACAATGGTGAAGCGTGTCACGATGTCGTGATTTTTTTTAGAAATTTTAAATCATAACCGTGTTTTTTCGCGATT
This sequence comes from Triops longicaudatus, assembly GCA_022885665.1. NCBI lineage: Eukaryota > Metazoa > Arthropoda > Branchiopoda > Notostraca > Triopsidae > Triops > Triops longicaudatus. The sequence continues at coordinate 36,335 of JAGQDJ010000223.1, read as the reverse complement.
TATCAAATGCTGTGTAAATTTATAGTAAAATGGATCGAGATTTCAATAAAAATTTTGGGACAGCGAGTATTTTAATAAAATTTAAAGTTGACATATACTTCACTCGGAATCAAAATGTTACTAGTAGGCCTAAATAGAAAAGCCTGGAAAATGTAATTGAAAATAGATATTTGAACATTGAAAGCTAATGCAAACAAGGGCGTATAAAAGGGAGGTTCGAACCCAACCCGTTCCTGAACCCAAATCCTGGATAAAAGCCGAATGTAAGGTTGATATGGAACAACGTAAATACTAATGTGTTAAAAAGGGGTTCTAATCAATCTGTCCACAACAGATTTTGTGCGAAATGGAGTCCATCATTTGGTGGAATTATTCAGTCATTTGCCAGGAGTTGGACTTGTCTGTGACGGAGCAGAGAGGAATTGGAACGGGATTTGGTTCTGCCCCAAAAAAGGGTCTTAAGTCCAAGTCTGAATGCGACCAAAGCTCAGACGTCTTCTCCTATGTAGCCTTTTTCTCGCTTGATATAGACTTTTTCTTTCATAGACATAGCTTTTGTGATTTTTTGTCAATGGATTTCGGAGTTCCTTGAGTGTACATTCTTAGTTCTTTGAGTTCGCATACCTCGCTTGCCGGTGAACTCGCCTCCAAGTTCTTATTTTTATCAAACGTTCCATCTAATGGTTTAACATACGTGTTGTGAGAACATATCAAATACGAAGCAGTATAATACACAACAGTAGCTATGTTTAAAAGAAATGAGCATCAGTGTGAAATAAGAGTTCGTACAAGTGAAGCCTTACGAATGAGAATTTCCGTAATATATTAGCAAAATTTGCAAATATAATGAAGATACTTAAGATGCTCGAGTACTGTTTCTAATAAACGCTCTTTCTACTTATGTTTTCCGCATGAAATTTATTCTATTCACTATTAAAGCGTTGCAATTAGAATTCTTCTCCGATTATATAGCGCCATTTTTACGGTTTTTTTTTTCGCTTACTCAGCAAGTTTGTACTGTTTATTAATATGACATTAAATAGTAAAAATCCTACACCTTTTTCTGTTTGTGGCAAGATTTGTCAGCCGTAGTTCATGGTAACGTTTAATCACTTTTGAAATTCTTATTTTGTAGGAAAATAATCGAGTAGCAGTAAACGTGTGCACTAACATGGCAAACGTGGTAAACATGGTAAGAAAATATTTACTTTAATAGAATTAAAAATCCAAAATTTATCAAACAGATACGAATAATTCGAGTAAAACAAAGCAGTTGATAAAACTGCTGAAGAAGCAACCGAAAACCGGTTATCCACTGTCGCGTAAACCATGAGGATGTACATTGCGGAGATAGAGGGCCTACTCCTTATTCAACTTCATTCAGCTTCATAGATCATTACTAAACATGTTTACGAAAGTTATGAGTGTTCCGCATACTCAATGATTTCTATGAAATAAATCCGTTTTACGAGCACAACCTTATTTTCAAAACACGATTAATAAATTACATGTCATAAATTTTCTACATTCAGAGAATGAGGCAAATGAGGGGTTAAGACTCTAATTTTCATGCAAGGATATGTAGAAAAAAAAATCTTGTTTTTTGACAAGTGCGATTCTAATGAATGTATGCGATACTGAGAGAATTGTGACAGCGATTCTAGGAAACGCTGACCGTTTCAGACATTCACCACACGGCTTGAATATACACATATGATACACGAGATACACAAAAGCCGTAAGGGAAATCAGAAGGAACCTACTTTTTTTCAAAACAAGATTAAGGAGTTCACGGACCACCATAGAAGGTGTTGATGGAAGAAGAAAGACAGTTTGGATAGCAGACAACAGGAAACTTTGCGATTGTCATCCTTCGGTATCACAAAAGCTTAGCTTACTGATAAAGTTCCCTCCATGGTCCTAATATGCCGTTTTCGTTCGTGTGATGGAGGCCTTTAAACTTTGTGGCTAGCTTGCGGCACTTACTAGGTAAAATCAGTTTGCTCCATAGAGGCGTGCTGTCATGGCGAGACTCATTAGATCTTGAGGTTTAGACGGTAATCATAGAATTTTTTTTTCTTCTTTGTGTATACCGAGTTATTACAGACATAACGAAAGACGGCTTTCCTGGGCTGCCTTTCGAGTCCAAGACTGTCTCGCAGGCCTCCGAATACTCACGTATCCTGCGTTAGCCTGAAGTATAACCTTTCGGCAGTTAGTAAAAAAAAAANAAAAAAAAAAAAAAAAAAAAAAAAAAAAAAAAAAAAAAAAAAAAAAAAAAAAAGCGAGCCCTTTGACTCCTCATTCAGCCTAGCATCCTTAGGAGAAACCCACCTAGAGACTTGAACTCGCGTTATTACGGTACCCTCTACTCCAATACCACTTACAAATAGTATTCATCTTTAATACGAATGTATACCGACAAACTTTTGCCTAATACAGGAGGCTAGATTTTCCGTTGGTTGTTCTGTTATCCTTTGTCGTTCTGCAACAGCAATGAATACAATACAACAGCAATTGTCCTTTAATACAGCATTACGTACAAAGCGTTTTCACGTTGAATTTTCGACGCATGTATCTTTTGATGAAATGAATTACGCCATTTGTGGTTACTGATTGCAGTTTCAGCAGAAAAAAAAGAAAAAATTTCAATAATATTTTGCCTTTTTTAAACAATATGTCATTGTGATGATTTTCTTGTCTTTCTCGAAGAAAACGAACCTCAATGGAGTTTATTCAGTATTTGAAAATTAATGTGATGTGCATAAAGTATGAAAGAAAGCAGCGAAGTTTTGACTCGAGCTGGTGTACTATTTGCCCACCTGCGTTGTTGTTATAATTTATGTCATCAGTATCTATAACCTAGGCTAAGATGATAGCCAACCTGATCTTAAACTTGTCCTGAGTATTAAAGCTTTTTTTCTCTTTGTGTGAAGCACCCTTGTAATATGTTGAACTAAGCCTTGCGAAGGCGTAGAGAACACGTTTGCAAATATGTACATGCAGTGTTTTGCTAATTAATTATTTAATATATGCATGGCTAAACAAGCAGATCCCTTGCATAAATGGTTTTCCTTTATCATGATGCAGCGGTGTGGAGATCTGTGTGCCTTGTGTTTGTGTGCGGTCTTGTCTTATATGCAAAGTAGCTGGGTGCTGAGGCAGATAGGGCCGTCTCGAAGATAGATATACCATACTTCTAAGGAACAAAGCCGGTAGACTAATGCTGTACGGCGAGGAGCAAAAACAATACCGTGTGATTCAGTAGATCGCGACCTGCTCGTCTACCCATGGACACGTTTTTTTTTTTTCTTCAGACTCCAGCCATAAGAAGGGGTTTTATTTTCCGCAGCCCTGAAAGCAAAACCAACTTCCATTGTCTCCCCGCTCTTTTTGTCTTTTGAAGGTGGGGTACCTCCAGTAATCCCACCTTTTGATGTAAGAAGCCGTGAGACTGAAAAGGCCGCAACCCTTTCGCAGAAAGCAGTACGAGTGTTTACGTCCTCATTTACATAAGGGTTTCTGGAATCGGTCAGCTGCTGTCAAATCAAACTCTGTGGCTCCTTTCATTAAGCTCCTATCTGTGACTCAGCCCTCCTCTGCGACGTGTTGATGCAATGTAAGCACCAGCAAAACTGCACCAAAAGGTCTCTTTCATGTTTGCCAAGCACTTTTATTGAATAATTATGGTAAGTTTTTTTATTTTATTTTTTAAAAAAGGGGCGGTACCAGAAAAGTGACTGCAAAGAAGAGAGCGAGCTTTTATGATCCTTTAGGTGTGATGGATGTTGAACATCACGATCCGCATAGACGTAACCCAAAAGCTTTAAGAGCCGCAATAGATGAGTCGCGTTGGCAATGTAACACTTTATCTCCGGTACCAATCTAGCATTATAGTGTCATATGCATGAAACCAGCATCGAATATTTAAACTATCTGGGGTGTCCCACACTCGTCCGCGCTCCCCTTTTCTGGAAGCTGTGATCACCAACAAAGTGAACCTCTATCTGCGATGTGCTCTTTTTCATTTGTTGTTTTTATTATTTTTCTGACGTATTTATTCTAGTGGTTGGTAAGTTTCTTTCACAGGACAAACATGAACAAGACAACCCTAGTGCTGACCTTGCTGGTATCTTTCTGAACCTGCCTGGTGACATCGTTGCTTCTTGTGTGTAGGCTAAACATGACCACGAGTCGTGTCAGAGCATTTATGGGTAAATCCCAGCATGTTAATCAAGTCTGGCATGGAACCGACCGTCAAGCGAAGGAGGAAGCTTATGTAGGAGTAAAACGGACAAGCCAGTATATGACTGAAGGAGAGAGCACCTATCTTCTGCTTCTCTGCCTCTCACAAAAGCGAAGACTGTAGGTCGCACATCCGGGTTGATATTAGCAGGTATTGTCTTGGAAAACTCCCTTTTTTTTCTCTCTAGCTTGCAAAGCAGCGTCCCTGATGACTCCGAGCGTCTTTAACCGAGAAAAGGGAACTATGTATTTTTGCAGAGAAGACAATCTTTCAGACAGCCATGGAATAATTAATAGGCACGGTATACTCAAACGAACGTTGAAAAATCTCTAGAAATTTCCTCATTTGTGTTCGTATAGGTTTTTATAATAGGTTTTATCGTTTTTATTTTTATGGTCCTACGAATGCTTGACTCGTACGTCAACTAACCGCGAGACCACTCACAATTGTTGTAGGGTGCTGCTTGCCCGTGATGCAATGGAAAAGTAGTATCAAAACACAAAAAGGAATAGAAAGAAAAGGAAAAAAGCATACATGTCAAAGCCGGCTGATGTTATCGACAAGCAAAGAGGCAAACCGGTCTCCGTGCGTAGAGCCATACTGCATGGATGTGATGATTTGTTCATGCCAAGACACCTTTTGTCAAAAAGCTTTCTCAAGAACAGAACAGCACACACGGACCCTGCGGACCAATCAGGAAATTCGGTTGGTCAAAGCGTCCGAGCAAGGGGGCAACCGAGGGAATTGAGAGAAAAAAAAATCAAAGAGGAGATGACGTCTACTTATAAAAGGCACCGTTCAGAAAACCACAGGTGATTCCAACAGGTGATTCCTAGGAAGCTACAAGACCACACGCACGCACGGTACCAGCCTCCCATATATACTTAACTCAAGTAAAAGACTGTTTACGGACAGCAAAGGACTCAATTGCTTGTTGTTGCCACTCGGACCAACGCTACACTCCCGATTCGGCCAAAACGTTTTCAAGGTACACAGTTGGGTTCTGCAATTAACACACTTTTTAACGGTGACTTTTTTTTTAAAAGTGAATCGGCGAGCTACATGCTCTCAAGCGAAGCTGAAAGTGGGGAAGGTAGTTTCCCAAGGACCGTTTCGCTTCTTTTGACAAGACTAACCTGTGTGCTTTTTATCTTTCCGTATTCTAGGTTTCGTACGATTGTATAATGGCTGGTTTTGTCCCGTTATTTGTTCTACTCATTTGCATATTGACCATAGCAGGGGTCCGTACTGAAAACGACCCTAAAGTTTGTCCCAGCGCTAGTGCCATTACACCCTGTCAGTGCTCCTATGAAGTTAACCACATTCACATCAAATGCTCTGGATTACGCAGCGTGTCGCAGTTAAGTAGTATCTTTCGGCCGCTTTTTCCTGTCCGAGAAATGTGGTCCGTGACGGTGGAAAATTCGGACTTGGGACCCCTTCCGGACAATGTCTTCAACGATAAGTCCTTTGTCTCTATCCGCTTCAATAACGTTACCGGACTCACGGCCATTGAGAAGAACGCCTTGGAAGCTTCTCAAGAACGTTTGGCAGACTTCGCCATTGCCAACAGCCAAATGCGAATCATTGATTTAGCCGGTCTGGAAGGAATGAATGCCCTTGTAGACCTGGAAGTTGCTTCCAGCTTTGAGACAATGACCAACTTCCCGACATTGCCCAAACTCGAGTTTCTGATGCTGTATAACAACATACTCACGTCGCCACCCACTCTCCCCAAGTTACCGAAGCTAATGAGCTTAAGCTTGTATTCCAGCCGGCTAACGTCCATTGATACCCTCAATTTCGAAAACTTACCGAGTTTGCAAAACGTCTATTTTTTCGATAACAACATTACGGAACTCCGTCCTGGATCTTTGCACTTCAGCTCGAACATTCATACCATCGACCTGAGCCGCAATCAAATCTTTTCCATCGCTTTAGACACCTTTAAAGGTTAAAGCCCTTTCCGTTTCTTTTAACAGATTCAGAAGTGAACAACAAATTATAAATCATATTACTTTAGGAATCGGCAAGGATACGCGAATTCTTTTAACTGACAACCAAATTACGGTACTGGACGAGAGAATATTTCGACCCATTTTGGAGCTTATGAACCAAGGCGAAGGATCAATTACTTTGGCTGGTATTTTAAATATTGAGTATATATTAATGTGTTACTAAAAGGCTCTTATAGGTAACCCATTGGATTGCTCTTGTTCACTGGCTTGGCTTGTCAAGGAAAAACCACTGGTTCGCCGAGTTTCCACGTTCACTTCTTGTGCTGACGGCCGCGACTTGTCCAGCTTGAAACCGCACATGTTTACCGAATGCGGACATTGATACTTATGCGCGAACAATCATCCAGAAGTCTTGCATAATCAAAACTGTGCTTTCAGCTTTTTTAAAATCCGTCTTGCTGTGTGTGGTTGATGGGATATTCTTATGCTCCGTAAACGTGATACAATTTTCTTTATATTACGGAGACAATATAGTTTTATTGTAAGGTAGAAATGAACTTGACTTAAGTATTTTCCTTGAATTATATATTTTGAGATGCACCACTGTGCATTCTCCAGCCAGTTGTCAAATTTTCGGTACGGAAATTTTCGAAAAGCGAGCCAGTCCTCCTGAATTCATCTACACATAAGCCATCTCGCGGATCTTCCTAACATATTTCACATTTGGTACAACATGGGGTCGAGTGTATTGTTGGTGAGGTCTGCACATGCTTGCAAAACATTTAGAAATGCAAGGTTTTACTGCAGTGGAACAGATATTGTAGACAAGCTCGTGCTTCCAAGCCAAGAACGTAAGCAACAGAGCAAAACTGTAGGAGGTTTCGCTGAAGCGTTTCAGAAATTTTCCAAGACAAATGTAAACGATCAGCAAGACCAGGATGCCGATGTTTCCTTCGCTTCTTTGCTTAAAAACAGCCATTTCATGCAGGTAATTTGCTTTGTAGTTAATGCTTAACTTTCTGATACTTCGAAGGATAAAGTATTTAAAACAGAATTTGTAAATTATGTATTAATGAATTGAATTGTCGCAGCTTGGGGACCCGGAAGGCAAGTTAGTCGAAGGTACTATTTTCCACATTGTTGGGGATGATTTGTATATAGACTTCGGAGGCAAGTTTCATTGTGTATGCCCACGACCGAGCCGTAATGGAAGGTAAGAAGAAAAATCCCCAAGACGCTGTAAAAGACTTAAATTCGTATAAATTAGGGATTACATCCGTGGGGCCAAAGTTAAGTTACGCTTGAAAACCTTAGAGCTTTCTACAAGGTTTCTAGGATCCACTGCAGATATGACTTTAAGAGAAGCAGATGCTACATTGTTAGGTTTGCTTCGAACTCCAGCCAAACGTGCCGAACAGTAACTTGCAGAAAACGAAAAGGAATAAATTAGCTGATAATTGTATCACCCGAAAAGCGTTGTTAATTTCAACACAGTAATTCAGGATGTCAGTTTGATATACAGATAAACCTGAGATCTAGTTTAACGTAAATTCGAATATAAATACATAAAAAGAGAGTTTCAAGTTTTGTTCCCCGATCCGCTTCGAGCCTATGCACTCAGACGATAGGGAAGTCTTACTAGGAAAACTATCAACACAGGTTTTACACGAAAACAGATTTTGTTATATACAAATAAAGGTACAGAAATTCACTATAAAAATTGCATGACTGGGATATTGCCAAAAAAATACTTCAGATCCCTTCATTTCCCACATTTTCCCCACACTTGGTTCATTTAAGGACATTTAGCCTCATCGCTACTATCGCTGCACTCTGCTATGCCGTTGCATACATGAGAGGAGGACAAGCATTCGCCCAGTAAGCACCGATGTCCGTTACATTTGCTTCGTCTTCTATTTGTGGAAGTTGAGTTATAGTAGGGTTGATTCATGATGGTGTTGAGCCACGGCAAGTAGTTCGCCACTTTGGTGTAGACACCTGGTCTGTAAGCCCTAGCGCACCCATACCCATTGGAAGTGACGCCATTTAGCGTCCAGTGTCCGTCATTTTCCTATAATAAACGCCACCACAATTAAAATGACATTCAACTTCAGGAATTCGAAAGATAATTTATCACTGTCAGCCAGCTTCCAGCCTGTGTCTGATGTCATCGGCTTCGAGGGGCTGGTGGTGATATCATCCGAATTTTTATCTTACCTGGCACATTAAGGGGCCTCCAGAATCCCCCAAGCAGGCATCTCTTCCTCCACGCTCAAATCCCGCACAGAACATGTTGCTTGTTAATTTGTATAAGGGAACAAAAAGAGTCCGCTTGCGACACTCTTCGGTAGATAAGACAGGTAACTGCACTTCTTGTAAAGTGTCAGCTGTTGGTTGCCAAAAAAAATGAGATTCATTTCCGACAGTTCTTCGTAACTACCGATAATTTTTAGCAAATGAACATGGATAACTTACGAAAAACTCTGCCCGTCTCGAAAAGCTGGCCCCAACCAATGACGGTACACATTCGACCATCTTTAATGGAAGAGTTAGGTGGCGGTAAACAGATTGGCCGAATGTAATCTGTGAACTGAACCGGTTCGGCTAGTCTTAGCAACGAAATGTCATTCACAAATCCTGCGTCCATATAGTTCGGGTGCAGGAAAATGTGCGAGATTGTGCGAATTTGCTCGTAAGGTGAAAGAAGATTTGACCCACGCCTTAACGCACCCATTCGCGCTACCCAGTGATCGTCTAGTGCACTAATATAAAAAATTAATTGTCTGGGATCCACCCACTAAAATCGAATAAAAACTCACTGGTAAAAACAGTGCCCAGCGGAAACAAGCCATCTTTCATTGATGAGCGTACCACCGCATTGAAAATCGCCTTCTTTGTACAAAGCTGCTTGCCATGGCCAAGCCCCTGGCGTCGAATTCGCTCCTCCCACGATTCTTCTCCAGAAAGACAAATAGCTGTTAATTACAAAGCCCAGACTTAAAACGATTAGCGTGTCTACCTTGCACGGTGAAGACTGGCACGTGGTCGTACACCACATTGGAGACCTTTGCAGGTAATGCGAACTACTTGTTTGCTTGGGCATTGACTCGCTACGTAATCTATCGTACTGTAAAAGCCGTTAAAATCGTAACAAAGACTAAAGTTTCGAGTTCTTACCGAGACAACTGAGTAGAATCACTTTTTTCTTTGATTTCAAAATAGGTTGTTTCGTCTGATTTGCTTTTGAAATCCGAAGTAACATCGACAAGAGGCTCGATTTGATCGAAATCACTATTTATAAAAATTTTTAATACGGAACCGAAAAAGTCTCACGATTTGAATTTCTTTACGTGTAAGTAAGAACGTTGCAAACTGCTCGTCCGAGATCCGTGATTTGCCACTCAGGTCGATAAGTAGTAAGGGCAGTATCGAAATTGTGCGTACAAAGTTTACCCCAGCGTCCGTTTCTTCTCGCCATCAACAAGCCTGAACCACGTAAAACAACGTATATTATTATTGTTATTATTATATTATTATTATTATTATATTATTATTATTATTAATTATTATTATTATTATTATTATTATTTTGTAGCGTGTTTTTTTTTTTTTTTTTTTTTTTTTTTACCTGACGCGGTATAAGAGAGATCGTCGGCAGAATTTTCGTCCTTGGCTAGCGTTACGCATTGTACTTCGTCGTCACCTGTCGGGCAGTCTTCCACTCCATCACATATTCTCTCTTTGTCGATGCATACTTTGCTACTAGGGCAGATAAACTGGTTAGGTTTGCACCAGCCTGAAAACGAAAAATTGAGATAGTTAACAGAGCAAAATTCGTTCGAAAACGAACTGGTTTCCATGTATATTTTCGGATAATTTAAAACCACGTTAACCTTGCTTACCACAGTTGGATTCATCCGAGTAGTCCCAGCAGTCGACGATACCATCACAGATTTTCCTCGTGACAAACTGTGCTCTTAGGTAGTCTGCACAAGTACAATTTTTTTCATCAGCATTATCGGGACAATCTCTCATTTGATTGCAGCGAGCATGAATCGAAATACATTCGCCGGTTCCGCATTGGAATTCATTATCCGTACATTCGGGAATATGCTCTGTTGTAATAATATTCTCTGCTTCCGTGGTACTAATGGGCACGGTTATTCCTGTGCCGTTCCTTAGAAATACTGTTGATGCGGTATGGTTTAAGTTGACCTCGTTAATTGCAAACTCATCCGCTGTTTTATTGTGGTTTAAAACGTGTTCGGTTGTAGGAAGTTTTTGCAAGAAAGACGGAGCAAATTTGGTGGGATAAGCGTCGACCCAAGTTAGCTTTTCGGATTGCTCTCCTTTCGGTTTGGAACTTGGTGCTGGGACTACATGGGGCAGGTTAATATCCGCTAGCTTTTCACCGGCTGCCAATTCGGCAAATATATCACTTAAGGCGTCCTGGACATCAGTGCCTTCTTGGATTTTAAAGAAATAAATAGGAGAATTTGTCACAGCTGTCTTACTGGCCGAAGCTGAAACGCTTTGGCTCCCAGAATCAATGGTTTTCGCCACGGGAGTTAAAGGCGTTTTCGAACCTGGCGCTGTTTCCGGGTTAGCGTCAGGCTGTGCGTCAGCACTTGGACTCAGAGTGGTAAAGATGTTTGTAGGAGGAATCATAGACCAAGTTGCACCCATGGACGTATTTAGTTCGAAAATATCGTGCGTGCTTTTGGCAACGTCCCTGGACACGCGAGGCGATTCGGCATTGGTTAAAAATTTCACGTCACGAATGTGTAAAACAGTTTGTAAATCCACAGACGGGGGTAAGGGAGTGTCTCTAGGCAACGAGTCTGCTGCAGTTGCATTGGGCATGGGTTTACCATCGTTGTTGAGACTGATTTCCACGCTAGTTGAGGTAATGACTTCGGTCTCCAGCACCGTTGGCGCTGCGTCGTCCCGTTTAGGCGAAGGAAACCGGGCCGTGCTACGCGTTCGCTGCGACGTTTGCACACTTGGAACAGAAGCATTGGGCTTCGGCCCTACAGGTTGAACGGCTATGTAGGATATTGGCTTAGGAGTACCAATAGACGAATTGACAGTACGGTTTGGTTGCTGGACTTGCACAACGATGCCCAGAGACGCTTGAGAAGAATTGTTAATTATTCGTGTTACACTAGGCTTTATAGGAAAAGTAGTTCGTGTTGAGGGTTTACTCGTAGTCAAATGTAAGCTCAACCATTTGACCCAAGAAAAGGGTGTAGTGTTAGTTGGTTTCGTATTAGCTTCTGTTGTCGAAGGAAGGGTTGGTGGTAGCGTAGATTCTATTGTCGAAATCTCAGTAACACGGTCAGATTTCGTTTTGGTATCAGCTTCCTCAGCAAGAGGTTCTGGACGTTTGACAATATGCTCAGTGGTAACTTGAGGAATAGTTTGCGTCGTAGAAGTCGAAGGTTCCGTTATGTCTTGGATTGTGGTATGTTCGGTTGCTGGCGTAGCTTTCGTAGTTAAAAGAGGTTCAATTGTACTCTGAGTAGTCTCAACTTCTTGAACTCTACCGTATTTGTCGTCAAGAGTATCACTACTAGCATTTACTGGTTGTGCACTGATTAAATCGACGGGCAATCTAATAGGCTCTACCACAGTACCTAAGTGTAAGGTCTCTTCTTCTACAGCTGGGGGTAGTGGCGTGTTAGGTTGAGATTCGATTACTCGTGAGTTTTCACCTTCACCTAACAAGACAGAACCTGCCTGGGATGATAATGGGGAATGTGTAGCCTTATTTGCGTGTTCTTCAAGAGTTTTGTGGCGCTGGTTAGCAGAAAACGGAGCGAGGTGGATTTCGGTGCGTTGGTTGTTGCGTTCATGGTTCATTAACTTTGGGTCCGTGATGGGAGTCCAAGGTCCGTCAGCATAGGCCAAGGGCAAGCCCATGTTCGTGTGAGGTGTTGTAATGTGATTTAGCTCACTGACCGTAGTTTGTGTCTCAGTGGCTACATTTGGCGGAAGGGTAATTGCTGGTGGAGTTCCTGGGCTGGAGGCAGCCGTGGTAGTTTTTTGGGTCGTTGTTTTGTCGACTGTCGTTGATGCCGGTGTTGATGTCGTCGTAGATAACGTAGAGCTTACAGCATCGGGTATACCTTGCTGGGTGGCCGTATCGAATTCAGAGGGTTGGGTGTCCATGTTCATTTCCCTTTCACTTGAGCCGACATCGTCTAGCTCTACGTATTTGTGGTTCAATTCCACCGGCCCTTGCCCTTGTAACTTGGACGTCCTGCTGGAAAAGACGTCCTCTCTCAGGTGTCCTGAGCGAATACAGACAATTAGTGTCTTTTCTACGGTACCAGACTTGACAGGAGCAGTTTATCTTACTCTGAATAACAATGCTGTCGATGTCAATAATTTCTTCCGTGAAGGCGACCGGTTCAATAGCCATGGCTTCCTGAATAATTACATCGCGCACAGTTTCGTCCGTCCCAGTGACTTGCCTAAAGGACAATTTTTCAAATTTTACATGACTTTTTTCTTAACAATGAGAAGCTTAAACTTACACTGGCAATTTCCGACGATCGAAGTACAACATGAAACTTACAATTAGGCTTCCGTTGGTGAAACCAGTCACCATCGAACGTCTGTAGGAGTCTCTCAAATGGCTTTTCGAGTACACTGCATCAATCTGTACGAGGAAACAATTTTTACTAGTTTGACGTTAAATGTTAGCATTCTTACCATTCTTTGATAGCGTTCGGACTTGGTACGATAGGCTGCAGTTATAGAATTGGACAATGTATGAGTGTAAGTATCGCCCTTTATGATCCTAAGCCTTCCTTCAAACTCGATGTCATCTAAGGTATGGATATTTTGTTAGTATTTAGTTCCATTTCCCAAAATGTTATTCCGCTTACATTTTTCGGTATCCGGCTTGTTGGTCAACACTGTAACGAATGAAAACTCTATGAGCAACCGGCTTGGAATAAGACTATATAAGACATACTTGCTAAGTAAGCTGCGACAGCGACTATTGCTACCAGACCCAGGATAAGTAGCGTGATGGCACTAGCTCCAAGCCAGTTGCACACTTTTTTCTTTGATTCTTTTCGGAAATAAGGATCCTCCAGCCAAGGCGAATTGCCGTGTGGTGGACTGTAAGTTAGTGCTGGAGAAGGCAGGATTAAGCTTCCAGAATACGGTGAACTCGTGTCGCAGTACGATAACTCGTCAAATTGTCCGTGGCCCTGAATATGTACATCGAATAATTACTGAATAGTTTGGAGAAATAGGCATTACTGTACGCAACGTTATCCAACTTGGGAAAATCGGAAGGGTATAACATGCACCGTAAGGGGCAAAGACCGAGATCTACGCCCTCTTAATGTATGCAGATTTTACAGGAATACCTTGTATCCTGCAATAGGTTATGGTTTCCTATGTTATTATTCGAGGAACGTTTCGCTCCCGATGAACGTGTGCGTTTTTGTAATAAAAGTTATACAGCTTTTCATGTAGGCTAAGGCTATGAAAAACCGCTCTATAAGGAAACAGAAAGTTAAACTCAAATAGCATCCTAGTCATGGCTAGTGAGTACTTTCGTTACGAGCATTTTTTCTCGTCAGCGGGTCATTGCCATCTTTCCTGATGCGTGAGACTATTCAGAGAGGGCTGTTGTATGTCACAGAATGGTAATGACCTAACTGCGGTAGCCCGTGGTCAAGCATTGGACTCAAGGTTTCTTGGTTTTTCCTACAGTTACCCTTCGTATCGGTGAGTTTTATGAAGGTATCAACCTGTTCGTGCAAGGGATACTAAACCATCGAAAATCAAAAGAATTCAAGTTTTATTAACTGCTGATTGTCGTCTACGACCGCCTTTAACCAGGAAAAACGATGACGGAGATAACTGCGAATTTTTTTTTCGTACTCCTTTTCATTGCGAAAATGTGACGAGGAAACGAAATGTTGATACGGTAGCACGTAGATTAACATAACGCGTGTTGGAGGTCAAGGTTAGAGTGACGAGATTCGAAAGCGTTATGCAGAAGGAAAACGCCTTCATTAACTTACGGTGCGAGCCCCGTATCTTCCTGAAAGGGCTAATGACCTGTCGGTTACTTCAAGAATGTTAAAATTTCATTGTTATTTATTTCATTAATTAACAAAGATTTATTGTTCTGATTAATTAGGTAACGGTACTTTATTTAATTTTACCGTATTCGTTATTCTTTCAATCTTTCAATTCGTTATTATTTCAATCTTTATTTTGTCTTGCCGTATTCGTTTTCAATCCTTTACAGAAACACCTGCCATTTCGCAAAAGATATTTTTTTTTTTTTTGAGAATAGTCCGTTCTATAATGTATTAAGAGCTGGTAGTGCGACGAAACTAAAAAATGCCTTTTTAAGATTTGTTCCTTGGAGTAATATTTCCCTGCCGAGATACCAGTTATTCAACAATAGTTAAGAAGTTGCGCGCTTACATGTAAAACACGATTCATGTTCGTCAGTGATGGATAAAGGTGATTCGACTTCGATCTTAACCGACGATTTGTGTCACTGTAGTCTTCTTCGTCTACCGGGGATGCTGACGGGGAGGTCGTCGACATGATTTTAAACACAACAGAAATATATAAACGATTTTTTCACGTCCAGTTAAATTTAAGTTTGTAGGTTCACTTAATCACAGTTGGTTACTGCATCATAAGTAAGAAGTAAACAATGTGCACTTGAGATTTTCCGTACTCCTACTGATGTTGACCTTTCCAGTGGTCTCCAGAAACACAACTAACATGAGTCAAAGCCAGCTGACGCTCTTTCGTGCTGCACTTGGAATTTTTCACGCAACACAGGCACCACACGGACATCAGTCGAGCGAGGAAACTTCAAATGTGCTACCTTGTCTTAAGGAAGGCTGGTACTGTTAACCGTGGTCCGGTCCGACGACGAAAGAAGACAGACTATGTACGTTTCAAATTATGGTGACGTCAGCTATTCGTAGTCCGTAGGGTTAAATATAACAAGTGAAGGTTGCGACCTCTCCGAATGAACCCCAGAGTGCTCTATCCCTTCATTATTGTATTTTACAGGTAAAAGAACCCGTTTCTTTCAGGCCATCTTCTGTCGATCGTTGGCCTCCACCTGAGGAAATGGCGAAACCCCGGTCGGCCGAAGAATCTACCCTTTTCCATCTTCTACGAGAGCACTACAGCACGCAGTACAATACGTGTTTACTACAGAGTTTCCATTGTGAAGTCGTCAAGATCATGGTCAATTGTTTTTCAATTTCACTCTCGGGCTTGTGAGCCACGAGGGCACTGGAGTTGGAGAAGACTCCTTGGGAATTCGTCAAGGTCTAAAACAAGTCAAAGCCCTAGTTCAAGGACAGAAGATTCGTGGTTTATGTAAAATAATGCTTTGCGTCATTGAAGTACATTTGTGGTTCTTTAAGAATGTCAAACACAGAAAAGAGTGCGAACTCCATGTGGTTCTTTTTCGTAGCTATTAATAAAAACCTCAATTGGTTCGTTGCCCCTATCCTTGAGGTTAGTAGGGGCTAGAAACCACTTTCCTTCTTGCAGCGGAAAACGCCGGTTTCGATTTTAATGTCCCAAAGTTAGAAAAAAGGATACGCGAACGGTTTCGTAGTTTGGAAATTATGGACGTGAACCACAAGTTGCACTGTGGGATTCAACTCCTACTTAGATCAAAAGATTTCGACCTTCAAAGAGTTCCAAGCAAGTGATCTCTCGACTGTTGCCTTTGTTGTCTATCAGCCAGAAACTGGGCATGCAAGTCTCAGCCTTGGCATGATCACATGTCATGGTTATACAACGTATAGTTGCATCCGACTCGATTGAAAATTGCATACCTGCAATAAGGATGGTTGTTTATATTTTTGGGAACACACTGTTTTTTGGGGGACATAATACATCAGAAGCCTATCCAAAGCTATTTCCTTGTTGACGTAATCTTATTAGAACGTCTCAGCAAGACCTTTAAGCGCGAAACCTCTCGAAAAATCTGCCGATCATTTCACTTACTCGTGTCACGCTTACAAGACTAGTCTCAGTTTTACTTTCGCAAAGTAATAAAAAATAAAAACATTTTACGATATGTGTTGATAACCCCGATGGAACAAAGTTATGTTAACATCCGCACTATGGGTAGTTGTCGGTGGCTATACTCTTGTGGTGTTAGGTATAACAACAAACGTTTTACAAGTTTTTCTGTATTTATTTCCAACGCTTTACAAGTGTCTTGCATTGTTCTGTTAGGTCCTCTGGCAATCGGTGTACATTTGAGCACCATAGTTGCAGTGGCGTGTGTTGCACGTCTGCGTGGCTGGCACAACTTTGGTTTTGCATTCGGTTCTTGTGTTCAACTTCTAATTATTTTTACACAGTATCCTACAATAGTTAAAAAACTATTGGGATTTAATATAGGAGTTCCCGTGTCACTCGATTGTCGAGTTCAAGCATTGTTAGGTAAGGTAAGTGTGTGTTACAAAAAACCTTCAGCAATGTGTGCTAATTCGTATTTCGCTTATTGCAGGAACAGTGCTTTGGGTTTTAAAATGCCACGTGAACTTAATGAACTCGCGTTTAAGATATCGTGTCTCCAAAAATCGATACCGCCCACAATTATGGAGATGGCAGCCCATTATAAAAAGTCTAATTACAAGCATCATTGTGAGCTGTTTTCTATGTTTTCTGCCGTTTTGGGATGTGTGGTCAAATTACGTACAAGAAGGCGTCGGACTCACGTATGATTTTTTTTTTTTATTTTCGAATTTCTCTGGGTCAATCATAAAAAAATATTACATTGGATGTATTTGTCAAGTATTAAGATTTATACGATTTTACTCGAACATAGTCTATTTCAGATTCGTCTACCCAGTTTAGAACAGTTTGTTTAGTTGCAAAAGCATCAATGTTCTTTCATTCTCCGTTAGTACACGAACTAAATTTGGTCCGAGATGACATCCATTGATTGAAAAACTGCCTTGGCCATCCAACGAGCACTTTGTTTGCATGCACAGTAGGGAAAAAAGATTAACTGGCTGAGACGGAAAACTAGATCTTCCCTATTTGTTTCAACAGATTAAGGACTGGGTCACAATAGAACATCAAATTTAACTTGTTTTTGTTTCCTTTGTAAAATTCAAAGAGTTGAGTGTCGGTGCTTTAGCTTTTGTATCATTGTAAGTGACGACCGTTAGGCTTGGAAAAGTTCTGTTCGAACATTTGTGTTAATTTATTACACAAAGTGTTCACACAGGCTTGTCAATTGTAGTAGAGCGAAAGTGTTCGAGCGTCTTTGACGAGGGCACGTCACTTCCTACCATCTGACTTCGTACCGAAGTGCATTTCGTACCAAAGTTCTTCTTACTAAGAATAAGTGCAATGCAACTAACCTAGCATAGATTACCTAAATGACCCGCGCCGAGACGAAATAGTAATCTGGAGCGACTAATACTGTTAATTAATAATTAGTTGTGCTACTACTTCTTCAATCAATTAAAATAAAGTTTAGTGGCGAAAGACTGATTTTTAAAACTCAGGTTGTAGGAAGTGGGCTATGTTCGTGATGTTGTATTAATAGTTTTTACAACGTGGTTTTTCTGTATTTCTTAGGTGTTCTATGAATTTCACGACTCACGAGTTCCGACTCGTAGTTTACATATTAACTTTTCTTGCGTTTATCGTGAGATGCCTTGTATTAACGTGGTCAAAGGTACCTTTTATAATTCAAGAGTGCCTGCGCCAGGTTCGTATTTTGAACCACGAAGGCCAACGTCCAATTGACACACACTTATATTTATATAAAGACCAACTAAGACGCTCTTCCAACGTGACAGTAACTTTGGTAAATTCTTTTACATTGAATATTTCCAGAAATGTCGACTAATTGAACGTAATTAGATTACGTTGGTGAACTTGACTCTGGAACTACTGTGTTCATTACCGTATATGGTGGTTCTCACTACGGGAGTTTTCAACGTCACCGCATTGCTGCCACCGTCATGTATAACTTACGCATCCTTGATACTGAAATACAGCCCGATCCTCACGGCGTTTACTGTTGTTATCTTTTCTATTTTCTACAGCATGGTAACAGCTCCAACATTTACTTCATTAAAGTCTAACGTTTGAATAAAACCTTACAGTGGATTCGGTACAAGCTGCCTCACTTGACTAAAAAGCCAGCAGCCACCAAAGTCATTCCAAACCGGTGTACTCAGGACGTCTGACATTTTTTGCGTGTGTTTGCTACACTTCAATAAACATGCCAGCCTTATGCCAAAACTGAGACTATGATCTTTTCTTCTGAAATAGAGACCCCTGCAGATGAAGCTATACCACGTAGTGCCTAACGTAGAGCTCCGGTACTCTCAACAGCGATTACAGAAATCAGCCTATGTTAACTGATACGCCGAAAGTTTAAATCGCAAGACAGTCTTTATACTTGTTGCCAGGACGTTCCTTCTTTGTTTACCGGCACGTAGTCTTAAAAATTTAAATACGAAATGCCGAGAAATTAGGAAAGGATAGTACAGTTAGCCTCTCAGTACTTCTAACGCACAATTCCCAAGAACAGTGGAATCATTGTTTAACCACATCATTAAGAAATAAGGTGAGAAATGTCAAATACTATTATTTAAGATACCGTCCGAAAAAAAAATATAAATAAATCGGTCAGGCTTCACTTGCACTGCTGGATAATGGAAGTCTTCGCTGTAAGAACTCTAAGCTTATAATCCCACGCGTGCCAGGTTTTTTAGCTTCACTGCTATTAGCCAGTGCATTTTTTTATCTCTGCCTCCTTTATTTGAAAGAAAAGCGAGTTTGGTTATATGGCTCTACAGACCCTATACAATTCACTTCGCTAACACAGAAACCAAAGAAGAATGTAATTTGCTAAAATTTTTATAATTAATACAGAGGACTTGGTCCAGTAACCCAGTTTTGTTCATGGGACGCGCTCCTGGAAATCAATGCTTCAGAGGAATTTCGAATTTTATATAAATAAATTGAGAGAACAAACGTATTTATCAGCAAGGCACAAGGCTTAATGACAAATCCTTGTACTAGTCCAAGAAGAAAAACAGATGTAAAAAATACTTCAGTTGCAACTGAACACGTTTCAGAAGTGAATTTTCTTAGGATTTTTCTCATGCTCACAGATTCGCGAAAAGGTTTCACACACAGCTTAACAGACTGAAATGTTACCCGGAACCAAGAAAAGTAACATTGATTTGCTACAAAACACTAGTCTCGACGGCGGCGTTTTTCTTTGTCTTTGTCCTTGTCTCGGTCTTCTCCTCCGGCGCGCTTGCTGGCATGCCTAGCTTCGGTCAAAAATTTATCCAAACCGAAAGGATCCTCTTCCTTTTCGAACTGGACTGGTCCAGCACGCCCGGCAGCACGATCCGTTCCACTGAACTCCTTGTCTGGCACAAACCTAGAAAGAAAATAGACAATACGCAATTTAAAAGGTGATCGTAACACCAGTTTATGAATTACCGTTTACTGCTCATCAGCTTGTCTAAATCGTCGCCATAAAGGTCCTTATCCATATTCTTCTGTGGCCGATACAAATTGCTTGCCATGCTGCCTGAATCGCGCCACGGCTTGTCGTACACACCGTATGTTTCGTCATCTCCAAAACCGCTATCCATGCCTTGAGCCTGATTCAACAAACGATGATCGTAGAGCACTTCTCCAGTACTCGACCCACGAACTGGGAGGCCCAAAGCAATTTGTTCACTGATGTCACGCTCGCGCTGGCGATCAAATTTCGATCTGTAAGACAGTTTCTCTATTAAATTTAATTTATAATAAGGAAATGGAAGTACTTCTTATCCGGCGCGTTGCGATTCAAGTTCCTTTCGCGTTGGCGCTCGCGATGACGTTCCTGACGCAATTCGTCGCGCTCTCGAACCTCTTCAGGAGCTAAATCGACAAACGATAAATAAAGACAAAATAAAACATAGGAATATAATTTATCTTTCATGTCTTGTACCTGCATTTGATGGGCCAGCAGTTCTCAACCCGGCACGTTCTTCTCGAACACGCTGGGCCAACTGACGCAAAGTGTCTTCCTTTTTCTCCTTTTCTTTCTGGGCCAGTTTCTTCTCCAGCTGTGCGCGCATTTCTACTGCTTCGCGAGCTTTTCTGTCTGCAATGTACAACGATTCGGACAACTTGGCGAAGTTTTCATTTATGTGCACTTGCTGCAAGCCACGCCCATCGGCTGCCAAACGTTTATCCAACGGGATCGTGTAACCCTAAAGAACAAATTTTTTAAAGCTTGTTCAAGAGATGTGCAAAAGGTACTTTGGCGTTTTTCCAGTTCGATATGCAAGGAGGAATTTTCCATTCTTGCTGTTCTTTAACTGTCACTTTTCGTGTCGGGGAATGCATGACCGGCGCTGGAGGAGATGGCGGACCTCGTGGAATTTTCTGATTGATTCTAATAAAAAAAAAAAATATATTTTTATGTATCCAATGTAAGTAAACTGCGAGAGCTTACTTAAATCGAGGAGGAGACATAGGATCTTTTTGGGCTTCTACCATACGGATTATACGCTGCTTAGAGCCCGATGCGTATGCAACACCTTGCTGAGCTGGGGTGTAACGGATAAACTGGGCGGGAGCTTGCTTTTCTGCTGCTCTAACTGGCAAGGCTGATGCTACTTTGCTCTGCGTTAATCTTTCTAAGGCTGCTCGCGTTTTTTCCGTAATGTCCTGTATGGCTTCTTCATCAGGACGGTGTAAGGAAGGATCATCCTCGTTGGTAACTTCACTGGGTAGTAAGTCGGTAAACTTGGAATAGACAATCTACAACGAAAACCTGTTGTTCGAAACAAGGAAGGTACGAAACAATTTCTTCGTGAATACCGTCTTTTTGTCGTGCCCTTGACGAGCCAAAAGATCGTATTTGATCTTGCCTTCTGCGTCTAACTGAACTGCAAGAGCGTTATTGGTACCAGGCTTATCCTTACGCCCCATATCCAACGGATACTGTGCAGCGTGAATTTCTGGGAAAGCACCACCGTCACCAAAATCCTATTTCCACACATTTATATTAACTGTAATATCTTTTAATGCAATATTAATACGTCTGTTGTGCGTGGCATCCATCCATGTCGCTGGCCATAAGGAGGAGCGCCTTTGGTTGCGAGAACAAGAGAAGTATTTTGATTTTGAGCAGCTTCAGCTTTCTTCTTGTAGTCTTCCACTTCTCTATCCCATGGCACTTTGCTTGGCGCAGGCAGAACTCTAAAAAAATATTACTATTTAGAATGTAACAAAACAGTATCCTAAATACCTTGATAAAAGCGACATGGTATCAAAGTTTACACGCTGATCAACAAAAGAAATCAGCCCCAGCAAATGTCGCAAGCCGTAGCCATTGAAATTTCAAACATTTGCCACTAGGTGGCAGATCCATTCAGAAATTGAGACCCATTTTAAAGTCTTCGCCTAGGGCGATTTTAGAGGAGAATCGGATTATGACTGAATACTTACAACAGTAACACTACATATTTTTAAAATAACATCTGTATAATCACTTATACCCCATATAGGATAGTATAATGAATTAATAAAAACTATTGTTATGTGATAATTTAACATAGAATATAATTAAACTTTCCTTCGGTCAGTTTCGCGATTTTGTATTTGTAAAGATCTTACTATAATAAATATCATAAAGGAAATTTAAGGAATGATAGCTATTTCCACCAGACGGCTTTAGGAATTTTACTTGTTTTAAACCTAGCGCCCTAACAGGGCCTGTTGATTGGTTCGTTGTGTGGGTGCCTTAGGGAACGAAAGACAGGGCGGCCATTGTTTGGCGTGGAGTCGGGTTCCCATCAGTTCAGGAATCGGAATGTGACTGTTTGGAGGGGCTGTGTTTGTGTCTAATTTGTTTTTGGGTGTTCTTTTTTCTTGTCTGTGGTGCGGCTTGCAACTCTTTATGTAGTGGTGTAGTGGCTGTCACTATGTCTCCAGTATTTGGTTTAACTCATGTGGATTACGTCCTAATAATGTAAAGTAAGTTATCCCGAATGTTAAGAGAATGAAGGTCAACTTCCTGGGAGGAATGTAATAGAATCAGGCGAGTTATGCTACTCCTAGACGGGTTTACGAACCCCCTCCAAACTTCCTTTAGTCTTATATATTCATAACAAAAACTCTGCAACTGCAAACACGGCTTCAGCAAGCTAAAGGTGTTAAAAAAGGCGCTTGCAGCCTCATAAGTTGCCTGTTCGCTTACATTCCAATAACTCATCACTCACAGCTTCCTATTCTATTCCCGTCCAGCTCTCATCCTTAAGACTGTTGATCTTCTAACTGTCTTGTCTTCAACCGTGCAAGAAAACGCCTTCAGTCTTTTAAAGCTTATTTTAACATCATACCGAAAAAAAGGCGTCGTGTTGTGGTACGTGCATTTTTCATGGCCTAAATTTAAACCTTTCCCCCAAAGGAAAAAGGATTTTTGTAAGTTTTGGGGGCATATTGAACCTCTTCATGTCGTCGACAGCATCTTTCACACTCCGGTACTGTTCATCATGTTACCTCCTCTGCAACCTCGCTGAATAAGTAGGCACTGTTATGGTAAGCTATATAAAGGGACTTGAACGGATCCCGGAGTCCTTTAAAAAGAAACCCATCCTTTGTTTCCGTAGCGGATACCTTAGCGTTGCCCAAATCTTCTGGGGATTATGCTACGGGGAGTCAAAAGTTTCTGTCGTAGGGAGTCCTGCTGGTCGTCTCAGGCTGTCTTCGGGCTTACGGAGCCTCCCATTTGTCGGCATTACGTTGACGTTTCCCACCGGAAGTGGGTTTTTCGTAAAATCCCCTCTGACTCTTTTTCTCTCCACCCCGGTTTTTGCTCCCTTCCTCTAAGCTACAGCCGGGGGCAGGGCGCCTGATTGTACATTGTGGTGTAAAATGCTGCCTTGAGGCTATTGCCAGATAGCTTCTCTTGACCTCTCGTAAGCTGGTGGTTGGAAGATTGTGCTGTTGCTCCCATTTTTACGACATCTTAATTGAGTCCAATCAAGCTCAGTTAAGATGTAAACCAGTTGAAGGCTAGCTGTTGTAGCACCGGGAAGAACTAAAGGTAAAATTAGAGTCGCAAAGTTGTGGAACATTTGTCAATTTTAACGGGTTATATGCTAATGGATGCTTAGCTGAACGGGATATTAGATGGTTAATGTGGCGTCGTTTTTCTTCAGGTGGGAGGAAACGGGTTTTGTGACTTTGAGGAGTTGTTTGCGCGCATTTCGCGTTCAGTTTCAGCCCTTATCAATCTCTGTCAGTGTTTGACCTGGGAGTAATGAAGCAATAGCCTAATCCCACTGTAGCGCAGATGGTAAGGTACTGCATCCCGAAACTTCAGGTGAATTACCCAACTTTGGGTGAAATAAGGAATCTTCGAGTAATGACATACTGTAATTCACATTGTCGATAGCTTTTGAAACATTTGTCGGGAAATATGCTGAAAGTAAATAAGGATTTCCACAGAAAGATAATTAGGTGATGGAGAATAACTTCTTTCACTGTGTTAAGATCACATGAACTGTTAGGAAACTTAAAGGTGTAATGGCCGATTTTGTTGTCAAAACACGAAACACTTGCGCATGTCGCTTTAAGTTGTCGCGTAAAGCTACGTAGCGCGTTTTATGTTTTTATGTTGGTTCGCGGCGGTTTACAAAAGGCAGGAGGATTAACGAAGCCCTTGGAAGCCGCTATAGGCGAAGGTTTCTCGAGTGAGCTGACTGTCGTTAAGTCAAAGTAAATGACTCCGTTATTACCGCTGAGGTGCCAAAAGGTCACTCACGATATTGCCCTTTTACCTTTAGTAATGGCTTTTGTTAGAAGTAGCTCGATGTGGTAAAACTATACTTGCTGCAGGCTTTTGAAGGTTTAGTCTTTCTATTCTGTTCTCCTTTAGTGTTAAAAAATACACAAATTAAACGTGGCAGCAATGTTTAAATGAACCACTAGTCTTCTGTCCCTGGAAACTCGCAACGGAAACCTCACATTTAACTGCGCATAAGCTTACCTGTACGGCAAACGCAATGGCATGGACCCTCGATGTAGCATTAGGTAAAAGAACCCGTTGAACTAACGTATCTTCGTGTAGCGAAGTCACGCTAACAGTTGAAAGTCTACGAAAGTCCCCAAAAAAGTGTAAAAAAAAAACTACTGAAGTTAATAGGCGATGGCCATAATAAAGTCTACCTTGAAAGGAAGATGCATTTTTTTAAATATAAAACTTAAAATAAAGATAAAAAATTGACAAAAAAATCTAGTACACTTGAATTTGAAAGAGTTAAAACTAAACCGTGATTAGTACATCCTTCATTTTGCGCGCCTCTCAAATGCATGTAGTGTTCCGCAATCGTAGTTAAACAACACTGGGCCCTGTTATGTTTCTTAAACTTATTACTACAAGCCTTTTTAATTGTCACGCTTGGTTACAGCACTCATGACTACTTGATGCGCGCGGACACCAGTTCTGTTTAAAGCTGTCACGGCGATTCCTTAGCGCGTAACTATAAACTCGTTAAGTGCCAAAGAACGTCATTGAAATGGAAAGATTTTGTGGAGCAATGACCCGTTCAAAGTCCACCTTTATTATCATCCCTTGATCTCGCAACTCACTCCAGTTGTCAGGTTTTCCCTTTAAAGAAGCAGATAGTGGCAAAAACTTTGCGTAACACTGTAAACGGACTTCATTATGCAACTGTTACCTATAACTTTGTGCAGTAAAATATGTAACAAACCACCTTGGGACTGGGAGATTGTTCAGTACTGCAAAAGTTCGGTATATTGGACGCATTTTACAAATCTGCCTAAGTTTACACTGTAAACCTACATTGAGTTAAAATGAGTGTTCGGTATAGCGATCCTGTATTTGATGACATGGACCTTCGTTCATAGAAAAAAGTATTGGAAACATTTTGATATTTAAAGTCTGGTATCGGATTAGGGTATCTGTAGTACAACATCCTTTTCCTTGAGTTAATTATTCTTTGTAATCGCCTTGTTTCCGCGTTAACTGGGGTAGGGAACCGTTGGTCGTTATTGACTGTACAATGGTTCGGCAATCAACAGTCTAGTGTTCGTTCACAAGTTTGAGTTTCAGATCGGTATTAGCCTTGTTAAGGTAAACAAAAGATGAAAGGTAGATGGAGACATCCACCGAACGAAAAAATCGGATATCCGTTGAGTTATTGATGTTCAATGGCCAATATCTATCATGAGCGAGTGTGTGAGAATACGTTCATTATGGAAATAGAAAATGGTGGAAAGCTGCATAGAAGAGAATCCATGCGTGGAGAACACCAAACTTCCGGTTTAGCATGCGAAACCTCCTAGCTTTACTCCAGCTGGCTTTCCGTAGCGAAAACTCGAGGCTTAGTCCAGGAGACTTGGACCAATTGAATGTAAACCCAAGGCCGTGAGAATGAACACTGCTACGTTTCTCCCTTCCAGTTGGTAGTCGTATGCTAATTTTTTTTCTTTCCCTTTCAACGTCTAAGTCCCGTGAAACACTCTTGTACCTTTAGTGACACAGTTACTTTTAGGTCACAGCCAGGCTAATCCACTTTTCCCCAGTAAGCCAGACATAGACATGGCGTAAACGTAAATTATTAATATCCAGCTAGTTCAATTGATACAACGAGCCGACTCGGGGAACTAACTTTTCCGCATTAATAATAAAAAATTGTGCAAATCTATTAATAGTTTTGTGTATTTGACTGGTGTTTTGTGTACACTAGTATACTCAATGAACTCGAGCTAACACCTTTATCTTGCTTCCCCCCTGGTAGAAAAGCAGTATGAAAGCAATACCCGTTTAACCACATAATAGACTGGGCAGTGATTATAACGGTCAGCTGCATGAAATAGACAACAGCGTCCTCAAATCCTGAGGTGGGGATTAAAATAAGGGAATAAAATTTAAGGGATCATATTGACCAATGCAAGCAACCTTTTTTTAGATGAAGCATTATGATGTTCGTCGAAAAGAACAGGTCAGATAGTCGACAAAATCAGACTCCGTGTTAAGTGCATTACGCAAATTTTTAGAAAGTTTCAATGCAGAAAAATTAGCGAAAGTAAACAGCGGATTAATAATTTCATTATGCTTTTCAGAGACCATAACTAGAAAATTTTGTATTAAGTCTGTGCTTCGCAATCGAAGCAAACACTGGTCTGTACCAAATACCATATTCACCAATAAACTTTGCATTGTGGGCGTACAGAATTTCTTTTTATGCTTTTGTTCACATAACTGCCGGGTTTCTGTAGTTGGGTCCTTTTTTTCCGGTTTGTTTTTAGCTAGAATGGATAACAGTATGGGATGTTCGGGAATAAGTATTGACACCTAGATATATTCGAGACAGTGTAAACTGACATAGTGTGCACACTATGCCGGTTTGGGCTATGCTTTATGTTGTTTCTCGTTATTCCTGTCACTGACAATTTTTTTCTTTTATGATTTAGATGGTCGAGATATGGCAACACATGGTGAAGCGGTTCTCCATGACGTAACCCGAGTGGTACCTTGAACCCGTGATGACTCTATTTCGACAGTTAATTGACTGACGTAACGTTTCGGCGCATGTTTGCCACCATGCCGCACTATTATAACCCTTCACAAATGCGTACCACGCCTAATGGGAACCATACACAGACCCATGCCTCGGGTCTGTATTCACCGTACGGAAAATTCGGAACGCCGGATACCCGAGCATCTTACAGTGAGCGGTTAGTTTCATCAAGCAAAAATGCAAACGCCGGTCGCAGCCAAGTCCCTCATATGCATCCTGTGCTCCGGCAGTCGAACGGTCACTTGGAACGGACGGGTTCGTCCGCGACGACGCAAAACAATAATGTAGTGAGTGAAGGCGGTCCGCTGCACCGGGAGTATGGGAGCCATGGTTCCATCGACGCGCTGGGGAACGATACAGAACGTGAGAATTTTATCGCTTTGCTGCGAGACTTAGGTGCGCACTCTAATGAAGATGAAGGAAATGCCAACAATGCATTGACGCGGGACCAAGCCTTGCTGGATACGTCCATGAGCGTTGGCTGCGCACCCAGTCGCCTGGCAGAGTTGTTGAAACCGAACTTCTCAGCGTCGTCAAAATCACACATAACGGCCAGAGGCTCCAGTGGCCCCGTGTCTTTAACCGAGTCATCCTACTCCGTTAGCTATCAGCAGCAACAGAGAACTGGATCCACGGAGCCGAGTAGTCCCAAACCGCGCTCCAAGTTTACCAAGTTCTTATGGGATCGTGACAAGAAAGAAAATAAGAATGCCAGCAGTGGGAGTACTGTGGCTGTGAAAGAACATGTTAAAGTGAAAGACAAATCGAAAAGTGTCAATGTGGTACTACCAACTAGTCTGAGTAGTCCGACAGCGTCTGTGACCACTGCGTCAGCTTCCCGGTCCTCGTCTTCCGCACCGTTGACGGGGGAATTGAACAACGCGGGAATGGCAGTGCAACGGGCGTCTGTCGATAACTCGTTGTTTCGTAAATGGCGAGGTAGTGGTGGCAGCCAAGGCAATGTATCAGTGAGTGGTACGAAAGCAGCCACCTTACCGGGTGGTGTGGACGCTAGCGCATCCGCACTGAGTGAAACAACAATGCATCCGGAGGCCGTATCGGCCTCCCACGTGGTGTTACAGGATATGGACGTGGAGTCACGCTTGGAAGAGAAAACGAGGAAAAAAGCGTTTGGCCATCATGATTGGCAGAGCATGACCGTCAACTTAGGGTGAGTTCTCCGGTACTTTATTTTATTTTAGTGAGACATGGAGGAAAAAAAACGAATCGTAAAAGATCGGGAGAGGAAAGGAAGACGATAAGGTCTCAAGTGGCAAAGCAGTTTTTGAGGCTAGCGTCCTTTGTCATTTCCTTCCTATAGATATGCCGCAAGATTGCGAAGGATGCTTGCCCAACGAAGAAACACCACAACGGGTGCATCCGCTGCGTCAATGGGTGGACAAGCGGGCAAGTCTTTGCGAAGTCAGCGGAGTGCCCCCGAGTCTGAAAGCCCGCCACTCAGCGTTACCGAAGAACCACCTGAACCTGTGGATCATGGCGATGGAAAAACGAACCAGCTTGTCTTAAAGTAGCAATTCTTTGCCTTAATAACGAATATTAGGACCACATATGTAAATAAACCTTTGCTTAGCAGAATATTATAATTATTTTAATTTATTTTACTAGTGAAATTGCTTCTGAAATTAAAGAAATTAAAAACAAAATAATGCGAACATCCCCGTTGGCGAGTCGCTTTGACCACTCGTAAAAAATAAAAACTTCTTTTAAACAGGATGTCAAAATAGTTTAGGTCTTTTCTAAATGAAAGGAAGCAAAAAAGTTTGAAAAGAGTGTTAAAAGTAGATATAGTAGAATCTTGTTATAACGAACCTTTGTTGAACAAGTTGTCGGCTCACGGTATGGTTTGTAAGTACTCTAGTTGTAAGTATAAAAAAACGTTCGTTGTGACGAACAGTTTAATGATCCCAGTGAGTCCGTCATAATGAGATTCTGCTCTATTTTTAAAGTTTTTTTTTATAAATGTAGAAATTTTATTTTACTCTTTGATAAATGTAGAAATTAAGAACAGGGAGAACTTGCTAGTATGGTACAATAGAATCTCGTTATAACGAGCCCTAGCTGGCGGCTATAGTGTAGGTAGTGTTAGTAAGGTCCTGGGCATGCGAACGTAAAGATAAGGTTCCGATGTATAGGAGAGTTTTTCGGGTTTTTTCCTAAGGTGTTCGTTATAATGAGATTGTACTGTACTAGAATGACTTCGGTCGTTACTGATGAAAAGGAAAGCAAAGAAAAAAAATAGTTTTTTTAATTATAGTTTTTGTTGTTAAGCGAAGAAATTCGTAAACGATTGTTAATTTTGATAATCACGAAGTTGAACGTTTCGCAGTTGCAGTTCTGTGATGGCTTATTGTTGAATTTTGTTGCTTTTAATTTACAACCTAGTTGTCCATACTTCCGTAACGAACTGGGCGGAGAACCTCAGTGGGTGGTTGGCGGTGTGGCAAGTCCTGACAAGCAGTGTAGAAACAATAAGACGGGTACTTTTTATTCGAATTATGCGTTTGTCAAGCTTTTTTAAAACTTAAATTTCCATTTTTCGTGGTTTATTTCCTAGCAGTGAAGTATAATGGTGAACTTAACGGAATAGCAGTGAGTGAGCTGTTTCATCGTCCAGCTAGTACTTACGGCGTGACCGTGTTGGAACCCCGTCCAAGTAATGGTACTGCGCATTGGCGAGGAGGCTTTTGTCCTTACCAAAGACAGCGTAATTTGATCGAAGGGAATGACCAAGGCGCCTATTATTACCAGACGTACTTCTATGGCCAAGGTAAACTTTTTTTCTTTTTTGTGGCTGTTTTCCCTATGACTCTGATGGGAATGCGAGAGATGGTGATAAAAAGTTGAAAAAATAACTCTGGTACTAAAAGGAGTGCGTTGTTCCTATTGTTAGAACACCAAAATTGGTTTGGCATGGACGACAACTTGGGACCCTTAGCTATTAGTATTAAACGTGAAAAAGTCGACGAAGATTCTAGCCAGTCGCAGTTCCGCCTCATCATTCGTACCAGTGAAGTAAGTTACGGTCTATTTTTTATGGCGTGCTGGGGCCACCGAAAATAAAAATGGACGTGTGGTTTAGTTGTTAACGATGCGCGGGACGGTCATGGAAGATGCCATTCCCACGTTAAAAGCGCCTGGTTCCAAAGGTCTACATACCAGGGACGTTTTGGATTTTATAGCGCCGGAGATTCAGTTATCTTGGTACGAGCTGACATAAAAAGGCCTCTTTGGTTTGAATAGTTGGAAGGCTAACAAAAACACGGGCTTTTACTTAGTTTGCGGTTGGCCATTTCGGGTGTGTCGACCGAAGACCAACTCCTTAAGCTGGATCAGCAGGGCTTGTCCAGTCAGTACAAAGTGGGAGTGTTGTACTGCAAAGCTCATCAGGCAACGGAAGAGGAAATGTACAACAATGAAGAGGCCGGACCAGCGTTCCAGGAATTCCTCGACCTTGTTGGACAATGCGTGCGACTCAAAGGATTTGATAAGTACAAGGCTGGGCTGGATAATAAAAGTAATCATAGCATTGCGCTTAAAAATGTTCTTGTTTCGTTCCGCTGCGATCACAAGCGTTAATCATGTTTTTTTTATTAATTTTAGTGGATTCCACCGGCTTATCTTCAGTGTATGCGCAATACCAAAATTGCGAAATCATGTTTCACGTTTCAACCATGTTGCCCTTTACGCCGAACAACCGCCAGCAGGTAAGATAGCTTATAATTTCGAAAAGTTCAGATTTGTCATCCTGAAAAGTATTGCACTGTCTATTTTTGAACCACTTAAGATCTTATACGTTGCTAACTGATAAAAATAAAGTGATAGTAATGAATATACGTTTTCCTGGGTTGTAGTTACTGAGGAAGCGGCATATCGGCAATGATATTGTCACGATCGTGTTCCAAGAACCAGGCGCGTTGCCGTTCACGCCACGCAATATCCGTTCCCAGTTTCAGCATGTCTTTATTGTGGTACGCGCCCATAATCCTTGCACGGAGCACGTGCAGTATAGCGTGGCTGTTAGTCGGTCGAAGGAAGTGCCTACTTTTGGTCCTCCTTTGCCGGAACCGGCCGTTTTCTCGAAGAATTCGGCGTTTGTAGAATTCCTCCTAGCCAAAGCTATTAACGCCGAGCATGCGGCCCATAGGTCTGCCAAGTTTGCCACTATGGCGACACGCACGAGACAGGAGTATTTAAAAGATTTAGCTGCCAATTACGTCACTGCCGTAACGCTAGATACTGGATCCAAATTTCGTAAGAACTCGCACGAGAAATGAATAGGCAAAGGCATTAATTGTCTTTTTATTACTTTTGTAGCGTCCATGTTAACGTTTACTAGTAGAAAGAAGGAACGACTTCGAGCTAAGTTTAAGGCGGACCGCAACTTGAAAGGGGCCATATGTTGGAGTGTGTTGGTTGGAGACAACGGCTCGAATACTATTCCTGCGTTTTTGGGAGTGGCAACAGAAACGCTTATATTAGTCGAAGAAACCACGAAGACGCCAATCTTTGCCATTAGCTGCAAGAGTGTTCTAGGCTGGGCGGGTAGTACGACAAGGTAGTTCTGCTTTTTATGTTTGTATATTTAAAAAAAAAAAAAAAAAAAAAAAATCTGGTTTTACATTTCATTTAATTTCTTTTATTTTCATTGAATTTTATTTTGTTTTAAGTTTATTTTATTTTCATTGAGTTTTATTTTGTTTTCAATGTATTTATTTTATTTTCATTGATTTAAATTTATTTTCATTGAGCTTTATTTATTTTCATTGGATTTGATTTATTTTCCTTCAGTTTTGTTTATTTTCATTGAATTCTATTTTATTTTCATTTAATATTTATGTTTTCATTAATGTGTTTACACTTTCGTGTGAGAATAAATGACGATCACGTTTTTTTTTCTTAGTCTGCGGATATATTATCACCAGGGAGAGTCTATTGGGCTTCATTGTCGGGATTCTGAAGCGGATGAGATTCCTGAGATCTGCGAACGGTTGCGCGTAGTGACGACAGGCACAGAGGTCATAGAGATGACACTGAGTCGTAATGCGCTAGGGCAGCTCGGTTTCCACGTGCAGCCAGATGGTCTGGTGACTGAGGTCCAACCGCACGGCCCCGCCTGGATTGCGGGTTTACGACAGGGCGCGAGAATCGTTGAGGTAGAGATAATCATTTGTGGCTTCATGCCCCAAATCAAAACCGTATAACAATATTTCTCTTTGACAGATTTGCAAAATGCCAGTGACCAACTTATCCCATGAACAAATGGTTGATTTGCTCAAAACCTCCGTCGTGGTGTCGGTCACGCTCGTTCCCCCGTTGTCTGACGGAACACCCAGAAAGTATGTTTTGTTACCAGTACTAACATAGACCATTAGTTTTACGATGCAATTTACATATGCGTGTGAGACTAATGTGCATTTTTTCCGTCTTGTCCTTTTCTCTCCTCATTATGTGTTGTAACCAAAGGGGTTGTAACGCAGAACACTGCCCTTATCCGTCTTCAGGTTTAGAAGGTGATTACGAAAACCTGCAAAAGTCATCACATTGTGAATCACTGCGCTCCGTTCCCGGAAGTGCTGAACCTCACAGCGGATTTGTTTTGGGGCGAAATGAACGTAGTTTGTCTCCACCACGGTCGTCAGGTAGTTCTGGTTATGGAACGGGTAGCAGCTCCCGATCTTACGGACATCTAGAGCATCAATCCGTTGTTATACCTAAAGACACGGTTAGTATTGTATGAAACGAAAGAATATTAGTAAGAGCTTAAGTTTAGCCTTTTTGACTTCGAACATAAAAGCGGTTAAAAAACAATAATTACATTTGCGTTTTTCTCGCAGGGTACGTTAACGAGTACGTCTAGTGGGCACTCTAGTGACGACCCATGGTATGATCCTATGCCAGAGTCGGAAACGAAATCAAACTCGGATTCGCCACCGCCACCATTACCGAATCGAACTACACCCAATTACCGAAAAAACGAGTATCCTTCGTCCAGTCTAAGACCAGGCCATAGTTGTGAATTATTTCCCGGTAATGAACCGAAGTTGTCGGTTCCAGATATGGAAAACCATAGAAGCTTTCAGAGCCCTAGCAAATCGAATACCAGCCATCGTGATGAGGGTGTTGGGAGTGGCTTAGATAGCAATGGTCGCCTCAAAACAAGCCGGTCACATGATCAGATTTTCAAGACCCACACTAGCAATTATATGACACCTCCCCCTCCCAAACCACGGTACAACACCTCACACGTTCACCCACACACAAATGAAATTAAAGACCGGAATATAAGAGAAGGCAAGGAAGGCTCGCCGGTATCATTGCCAGGCCCTCAGGAGGCAGGTGGTGGTGGAAAATCGCGGGAAAAACATTATGCGCCACCTAGACCGCTTCAGGTATTTATTTACAGTTTATTTTTATTATTTACACTCTTTAGTTTATATTGTTGTTTATAATTTTCTCTGTTATAATTTTTTTTTTCTGTTTCATTAGTTTTGTTCGTTTTTTTTAGGATTGTAAACGTAAAACGTAGGATTGACAAACGGAAGATATAAAACTATACATTACTACTTTCTAAATAAGTTAGTTTGAAATAGGCGCGCATTGGGCCATTGAACGAACGAAAATTAATACCGCTAAGGAAGAAAATGAGTTAAGTTGTCATGTTGAATAACCTGCCTTTTCCTTGTGGTCGTAGCCGCCGGATTATCAAGCAGCCGTGCATGGAAGGCTTTTAGCGCTGAAGAATGCTTCACCTATCCAGTCAGCGCCCGTTCATCATTCCAGCTTCCAGACGCATTCAGCGAGTAGTAGTCCTTTGAGTGACCGATTGATGGGAGCGCGGAGTGAAGGTGTGTTTGTCAAGCTTTACAATCGTGTAGGGTCTTTATGCCTTGTGTCTTTGCTTGCAGAGGAATTGTCAGCGGGAAGTGTGAGTCCCGTTATGCGAAGGCGAGGTAAACCGCAAGGACGCTTGACGCCGTCGAGTGGGAGCAGTCGAAATCAAAGTCCGCGGACAACCACGGAAGCGAGATTGCGCAACAGTAGCAGTGGGAGAAGTAGCCAACGAAGTAGTACGCACTTGCTGTCCTCAAACCTACAAGAAGAATTGATGCGTTTAATTAATCCGGATGAAGTGGAGGACAATCAGTCTAGGGAAGAATTGCGGAAAGAACGAAGCGATCTTGATGAGGAAACTGGCGAAGCGCTCATCTTTACACGAGCCAGGCCAGTGACGGTCATTTCGAATACTTCACCGACGCCGGCCGTCGCTGATTCCTACCATGACGAGTAAGCGTATTTCGTTACGAATAGGTGTAATCTTCAGTCACTTTTTTATTATTTGAATTAGTTTACATTTCTATTTGTTAATTGTGAAGCTGTTATTGTTAGTATTTCATTTGTAAATTTTTGTTTTGTGGATTTTCTGTAACTGTTATTATTTTTTTTATGTAACTAGTATTAGTATTATTTTGCTTAGTTATTTTATACATGTTTTCTTTCTTTTCTTTTCGCAAAAAAAGCGTTTCCAAACAAAGAGTTCAACCTAGCCCGTCCCCTGTGCCAGTGCCTTTGCCTTTCCCGGACGCGGAACAGTTAGAATGGTCAACTTTGGTGGAAGCAGCTGCCCGTGCCATTCAGGGAGCAGCACTTTCGCTGCGATCCGAACCTTCAGGTGGTCGAGAAAGAGATCATGAAGCTGACCAGGCGTTGGCTACGTGGATACAAGATATGGCAGAAAACTTGCGCATGGATCCCGGTCGAGGGCAAGGGTAATTTGGATTTCTTGAAATTGACGATTTAATTTTATTCTAACTCTTTGTGAAGGCAAACGTCTGGTGTGGTTGATACGGTCGAGTTTGATGAGCGAATGCGAAGCTTGCAAAGCCACGTGGGTTCTTTGGAGTCGCGTTTGAGAAGCGAGGAAGGACGTCGCGAAGTGTTAGAGGAAGAAGTGCGAAGATTGCGGGATGATAATCGTCGGCTGCAAGGCGAGTCGCAGGCGGCCTCTGAGCAGTTGAAGAGATTCACGGACTGGTTTTTTCAGACGATTGAAAGGCAGTAAACCTATGCTTGATTTCCGGTTTGTGTATAGAAACCTGCTGTGTATATATAAAAACAAATAATATTGAACGAGCGTTCACATGGTAAGCTTGTAAGAAACTGAATATCGTACCTTATGTCTTAAATTAAAGCTTCACAAAAAATCGACGCATTTGATTCTCGACACCAAAGCTTAAAATGTCCATCTTTCTATGCCACCAGAGATTTGCATTACCTCACCCCTATTAGCGTTGTTATATAGTTAAGACCCAAAATTTTTGTTTTTATCAAGTTGATACTTTGTGACCCTTTTAACCTACGTCTTGTAACGTAGACTTTTATAAACAAGAACAAATGTCATGACATGATTCTCTCTGCCTGGTAATGTGCGCGCGGCCTTATTGAGGTGCTCTTATAACGCCTGTCTAATTTAATATAGTATGTACATGTAAAAGTGGAAAGAAATGCTGGCAAATAAGCTTAATCCTTAAAAATTGTATTTAATTCGTTTTTTCAGTTCTTTATACAGATTGAAATAATACAGATGCTTCTATTTCAGACAATGAGATGTCGCACATGAAAGGCACGTAACACAGTCTTCTCCGAAGCTGAAACGAAAAAGAAATGAACTTAAAAAAAAACGAAATAATTAAGTTATGTAAGCTTACAGGGTGGTGGAGCATTTCGAGCAATAATTTTCGCAGCACACATGGCAAGTGAACACATCCTGAGAGCACACAGATCGTTCGCAAAAGCTGCACCGGGTCGTGACAAAGTCGGTAAAAGCCGGGCCATGATGGGTAGCCCAGTTGTGGCAAGAATGAACTATCTGTTCCTAAGACCAAAACAGTTTCTATGACAAATTCGGTGCAAATCCACCCAAAACCTTACCTGAACTAACTTTCCGCCTAAGTGGCTATCACCCAAGCAAAGTTTGCCGTTTGAACCAATCTGAAGCTGCGTTGAACGTCTTCCTTCGGGTCTGTGAATTGAGCTTGCACGGTCCTTTTCATGGTCCATGATTTGGTGTGGAAAGTTATTTCCTCTTTTAACATGAGCTCCCATTTTTAGCAAACGGAGAGTTCGTTCTAGAGAAGGAGAAAGTTAAGCCAAGAACAAAGCCCTTTAAGATTTACCGTAAACTGTTTGCATATTTTCTTGAGCAGAAACTCCTCGATTAACTTCCTTAGGTGTGACCCGGGTTTTGAACTGTAAGCCATAGTTATCTTCTAATTCACAGGTTCTTTCACGCTTTGGCATTGTCAAGTATTTATGCACACCCTCGTATTTTTCTCCCGCCTAAATAATGCTTCTGCGATGACAGCGCTGCTTTGTTGATCTTGGTATCAACTTCGTAGGCGGAAAATTTAAAATTACAGTACACCGCTCAGGGAGCCAAATAGCAGATCAACATACGCTTTCCCTCGTAGGAATTCAAATTTAATTACATTGTAATAATAT